>VXAX01003275.1:45497-66110 GCA_013399835.1 Leptocoma aspasia | reverse complement strand
CCCCGGTCACCCTGGCAACGGCGGGCGGGATGGAGGCGGCGGTGAAATGGCCGCCGGGGCCCGCACGGCCTCTCCCGGGCTCGGCCGCGTCCCTCCGGCACTGACGGGCTCCTCACAGGAATCTTTTCCCCTGGGCCCCGCCCGGCTCCCCTCTCTCCCCGCACGCCCTCATGCCCGCAGCCCTCCGGCCGCAGCCGCTCTACAGGAGGTGTCTGACACATGTGCCAAAAATAATAGAAAATCAAAAATGAGGCTGAGGGCTAGACAGCAAAGGTACAGCATCCTGGCTTTCATCTTAGGGGGGCAGTGCAAGTGCAGACGCAGGGTCTTTCCAATGGATTGAGTGGATGGATTGAGAGCAGCCCTGTGAAGAAGGACTTGGCAGTATCAGTGTGTGAAAAGCAGGACATGATCTGGCAAGGTGCATTTGCAACCCAGAAAGACAATTAGACACTGAGCTGCATTAAAAAACATGAAGTTAGCAGGCTGAGGAAGGTGATCCTTGCCCTCTGGCTTCTATATCCAGCTTTGGAGCGCTCATGCCAGAAAGGCATGGATGTGTTGGTACAGGTCCAGAGGAGAGTACTTCTAACCCAAACCATTGTATTCTGTAATTCTATGATGTGTGGCCAGCTGTCGTGGCAAGAAGACCACTATACATTTGTTCATGTCTCTGGGCACCCCAACAAGTTACAGTAGCAATCTCTAATTATGCTGCAGTCCTATCGCCTTGACTGTAAGCACTAGCTACTTTTTTATTAAAAAATGAAAGCTGATAATTTTCACCCAATTTCTAAAGCTTATAGACAATTTAGAAAAGCACGTTCTTGAGACAAACTCAGTTGGTAACTTTGGTTATGGTTCCGTTGTGTGTCTTCTGCTCTTGGAAACTCATGATCTTCTCTCAGTCCTTGTTTAAATGATCCTCTCAGTCTGCCTCTTTGTCATACACGTAACCCTTCCACAACCCCACATATTACTATGATTTCACAACAACTAAAAGCTTTTGACAGTGTCTTCCATAAAGGGGGCTGCTCCCACAGCCACTTGTCTAAGTCAGCACTCAAATGTTGCCGTGTAAGTTCAGCTGTAGTATTCTGCCACGCTACATTTCCTAATTGTTGTAGAGGAAAACTTGAAAACACAACTGGTCTGAACACCAAAATTTTATACTCATAATACATTAATTGTCTATTACTCCAACAGCTACCTTGAATTGTTTGTTTTTATGGGATCTGTCTGGTAATCTTGCAAATTCTAACACTTCAGTACTATGTATTGAAGGAAGACCTCAAGCAGGAAAATCTGTTATGTGCCAATTCAAAAGGCTTCTTCCCTCTATTGAAACTCCTGCCCACAGTCAAATTAAATACTAGTTATTTTCCTTGAGTAATATTTTACTGTGTATTGGTCTGAGCAGATTGAAATATACTGAATTGTGATTTATACCTTAATACTTATACCTGCAACAATCACTGTAAATTCGTTATCTCATAATAAAATCTCTCAGCTAAAAGGAAAGTAGGTATGTGGGACTGTATCTTCCAGTTCAGCCTTCCTGAGTACAGAACATATGTCCTATAGCTTACTTCCACCTTTGCCAGCAATCTGCTGGCAAAATCCTGGCCTATTTTCCTTCAGAAAAGATTCTGTGTGATCATGGTCTGCCTGGATGCCCAATCCTCTGCTATTCTCTTCCTGATAGTTTTCAACCAGTTTGTCAGCTGCAGTCAAATCTAACTGACATGTGAGGGTCTCCAAAAGATAACGAAGTTTGAGTCTTGAGATAAACAGGAGGCAGCCAGGTATAGAAGAGGGGCTGTGCTTATGCGGAAATGTTGGAACTGATCAAAGAAAGGGATAGTTTCTGCCTCTTTGATATCCTGCCAGTTCATCAGTACCAACATACTGGTTCGTCCAGCCCACACACATAATTTAAAATGAGGGTTGCAATACTGTTTCTGGCCCAGCTGTCTGCCCGACGATGTGGGAGTGAGCTCTTGGTAACAGGACTTATTGGGTATGGAAAGGGGAGCTACAAATACTCAAATTGTGGTGCATGTCTGGGTCCCTGATATAGCTATTTTAAACCAGTCCATAGTACAAGAAAGCTACAAAAGCAGCATAGTCAACTACTCAAGTGTTCCTCTAAAGGGGACAGAGAAGTCAGTGTGGCCACACTGCTGTTGTACATCACAATTTTCAATTGCTGAACTGCTTTTTTGGTGGCATAATTAAAATTATCCAGGTCCAGTTTGTCCTTCCACTGGCTAGAGATCAAGAGATGGAAGAATGAAAGATAAGATGTACCTTTGCCTGACTTTACCCAGATTTAAGATAAATTCAGATTGCTAACTTCCTGACAACTTTCCGAAGATTTCTTTGTTTAAATAAAAGAAATATTAGAAACAAGCGATGCATTTTTAGTTAGCTAGACTTCATTGAAATGCCTTTCAGACCTGAGGCATGACTCTGCTGCTCTTAAACAAGGCAAATAAAATGATAATCTATGTATCCATTTTACTCTAGTGATAGATTACAGCAGAGTATGTTTAAATAGTTTTGCTTTCCATGCACACTTGGAAAAAATAATCTGTGAAAGGCATCTTCCATGTAAAGGAAGGTCCTTCCCTGGTGGTTCATTTCAGTTGCTGATTATGTTCAATCAACAAAACATGAAGGATACAGGTAATTGCAAAATTAGCTTTGTATCCATGGCATTGAAGTATTTTGGGATGGTGAGGTACCTGGGTATTAGATGCAGCCTACTCATGATAGCACATAGCAAGCCAGAGCTAATTTATCTGTTTCCTGAGTACAATAATTTTGACTGAGAAAGCCAAAAGTCTGTGCTAAACAATTCCTAAATTTATTTGAAACCAGCTTAATCGTATCTGCATTGAATTGATGATGCATTATACAGACATACATTTAATTTTTTTTTAAATTGAGACTGCAGTTCTGTCTGTGTGACTGCAAATTGTTTTTTAGGAGCATAGTTATTTTCACTGTCATTTGTTATAATTTGTTGGTTTTTAAGCACCTGATTTTTCTTGACAGGATCAAGCATGGAGATTCATCATCTAAAAGCATGAAGATACATCATCTGAAACTGCAAGGGCAGTTTTCTTAACAATAAAGGAAGCTGTGCAGTTCCCATGAAAATTTGCCCTCCAGCTTACAAAGAATGACTTAATTGAATTCTTGAGTTGTTGTACAGAGGAATTGGAAACAACCTGAGGTGCTCTACAGATGCTGATATTGTGTCCTGTAATTTTTCCAATTTTGTCTTCCATTTAGAAGTAAGTGTAAGGTTAGGATTGAATAAACCTGGAAATTAATGTAAAGGTGTTTTGGTATTTGCATGAGTCTGCAATTTTGAAAGCAGCAGGTGGAAGAGGTATTACTGCCAAATACATATTGGTGAGATATCAATTTACATCGTCATGGACCATGTTTCAATGCTAATATCACTGGTTGATCGTCAAAGCCAAGAGGATGTGTTTTCATCTTTTAACATGCATGAAGTTATGAGAGCAGGATTGTGAGCCTCATCTAGGTCAGAGGTGGACAAGAACTTGGCTTTGAGCACTACGTTTGAATCTGGTGTCACAATGAAGATCTGTAACATGTGGAAATTGACAAAGTATCCACCAAGTTTTTTGGTGGTTTCTCAAAATGGACATTTGACTGCAGTTTTACCTGCAGTTTTGCCTCTACTTAGATTGGAAAATAAATCCAATTGGTTATCTTGCTCAGTTAAGATGCTCATGGACTCTGATGTCCAATTAACGTACTGTAGTACTGAAACTACTTAATATGTTTACAGATGAAGGCTGGACATCTAATGTTGTAAAATGTGTGGTTTTTCACAAAATATGAAGAAACTGCATTTTTGCATATTCTTCCCTATATTGTGATATTTCGTACCTTGTTAGGTCTGATAATAGAACTACTTCTTCTGGAAGTCTGATATTCTATCTCAAGATGAATTTGAAAAGAGTATGAATTTATCTTTTTTTTTTCAATCAGTCTCCAGCTGCTGTACTCATTTTGTCCTTTAGTTTCTGACACTTTTTCCAAAGTATCCAGTGACTGTGCTACAGCTGAAGTTCTGTGGGCACTTTACAAAGGCCCTTTCTGAGAGCAAAATGAAGANAGGAAGGAAGGAAGGAAGGAAGGAAGGAAGGAAGGAAGGAAGGAAGGAAGGAAGGATACAAACGTGAACTATTTCCTGGTTTGCAAGAGTCTGAAAATACCACTGATATTTTGCCTATTCAAAGAGTATTTCTTTTTAGTGAAGTTCATGAGCAACCTCTCTTCATATGGGGACTCACTGTTAAGAGAAATTACATATCAATTTTTTGTGTTTGTGTCATTGCTTGTAAGAATTTGATCCACTTTTTTTTAGCTAAAAGTATTCTTTCGACTACATACTGGTAAGATGGTGTTTAGTGTTAGCTGTTGAGATCTTTCTCAACTTTCTATTTTGTATCACTACAAAGGAATAAGCTATTTTCCTAAAGGTTTTGATTCACAATTGAAGATAAATTTAGCAGTAGCAACTAAAACTGTTATTGCCTGAAGAAATCTACACCAGCCATTTCTCTGAGATTAGTCATAGCATGCCAAGTATATGTTAAGTGGAATTTAAAATATAAATGTTCTGGAATAAAAGTCAAATTATATTGATTATAATGTGTTTAGAACAAATTAAATATATGCTTTAAGCATATAGTTTTGTTGGGCTGGCTGAAGGTCAGAAGGTTTAAAAGCTGGCATTTTAAATAAATGAATGGGAAAAATTTGTGAAGCAGGCCATCAACACATAAATCAAGGTCAGTAGCAGTTGCAGACATAAAAAAACCTGTTATCATCTGTCTAGGTACCATTTTTAACAGAAAACTCTTTATGAACATTTTCTGACATCCTCATATTGTTCTTGGTTGGCCAAGAAGCTTTTTCACTGAACACTGAAAGCTTTTCACTGAAGCTTTTTTAATGGACCACGGAAAGCTGTTTGATTCATGTTTCATAAAATTAGTTTGTCCATCTGGAAACAGCAGGAATTCTGAGAAGACATCTTTGGAGATCTGAAGGAGCTGAATGAGCTGCATGAAGAATGTAATCTGTTGTCACTATGACTGCGTTATTTTCAAACTCCTTTGCCATGAGCATAGAGTAGTGGAACCAGCAGAAAAGATATAAGTGCTTACCGGTGAAAGATTTGTTTTGGGGGGATGACAAAATTTACAGAGTGGTGTATAGACTCAGGTGTAGTCCTCTTGATATTGTCTTTACAGGGAATGGAGGCAACAGTAGTAAGAGTGCTGAAAGCACCTTTTCCTCTTTTTCAGGAGCAATGCTGGTGCCTACATTAACCAATGTGAAGGTCTGGATGTGGGTTATCTCCAAGATAGTTGTGCTGAAGGGGATTGAAATAAAATGTTATGAGAGGTTAGAAATTGGCTAACTTGAGAAAGATGAAAAAAATTATGGAAAATAACTAGAGTTAATTAGTGAAGATGTCAGGTGGGTGTCTAAGATTTGTGAGCAGTGAAGCTGAGAATAACAAGGACTCAGAGAAAGGGAAGTATTGCCAGGTCTCATTTTCCTTTCACTTTACCTAGTTCCTTCTTTTGAGGAAGTGTTCTATAACTTAATTTGTTACTCTTTGATTACCATTTTTATGAATTGTTAGAACGTAATCCTAAAAGGAGCTTGATTTCAACAGAATTCAACAAGAAGACAATTTTCAGTGGTTTTATTTGTTTGTTTGGGTAGGATCAAGTTTTAGGGTAGGATTTTCTCATGTTTTCAGTTACATGCTTGTGTTGATCTAAGTGTTACATTCAGAATTATGATGCATGACTGCTGCAAGAACATGTTATAAGTTTCTCTGTGTGCAGCCTGCAGGAGGAAATTTCCCATGGGAGAACATCTTTTGCTGTCTTTTTAGTCTGGATAAGTTTTATATAAACAAAATCTCTGTGTTGTTCTTCAAGGACATTTTAGATTCCTCTGCCTGTCTCCTTGGAGTGGGAGAAGGAGCTAAAAGACTGTTATATCTCTGATATTGTAAGCATTCTAAGATTCTTGTACAGGGCAATGAAGAAGAAGCATCTGAGCTCTGTACCTGGGCACATTATTGCCCGAAATCCTCTGATTATAGAGTCATTTTAATAAATCATATTAGCCTTCTAAAATTATTGTCAAGGGTCCTTTGTCAATATACAGACCACAGCAATACATGACAACTACTAATTCAGAAATATTTAAATTACTGATTTTTGCAATTCGATGTCAACTTAATGGAAAACTGTATAGGAAAAAGAGATCTTCCATGAGATTTTGAGAGGTTGGTTACTTTAATGCCCATTTCTATAATTATTCAAGATAATGGCTGTGTTAGCAACAGGAACCAAAAATTATTATGCCTCACTTAAGCTTAGTTGAAGATGCCCATGCTCATTGCAGGAGGGTTGGACAAGACGACTTTTAAAGGTCCCTTCCAAAACCCTTCCATGATTCTGTGATTCTATGAAAGCACAACTTTCCAAATGATGAAGTATGGAGTATACTTGGTGAAGCTGTTTTGGCCTGCAGAAGCAGCCTGGGTGTTGTTGCATTGTGCTCCTTGGACAGGAGTGCTGGGGAGCCAGGGCAGACCTTTCTGCAGTGCTGACGCAGGATCCTGCCTGCCTGCCTCCCTGGGCAGCCTGGCTGGGTGAGAGTTCTCTTAGCACCAGCAGTACAGCTGACAGGGAAAAGCAGAGGTGGTGACAGGAATGGGATGCTGAATGAGCACTCTGGAATACCACTAATTTTTTGAAGAGAGTATTTGGCTAAAAAGATTTTGGGAAAGAATGGTGTAGAAATTGCAGAGGTTATTGGTTTGTGTGCTACCTGGAAGCCCCACACAAAGTGCACTGTATTTGGTGTCTAGAGTGAATACCAAATACTTCAAAAAATTATCAGGGGTATTTTCAAGGTTCTGGATACAAGAGATACCCAAGAACACACCTGTATGTTCTCCTAAATGTTCTGATAAAAATACATACTTGCAGTATTTTTCTCAAGTAATATAATAATTGTATTTCTTTCTCAGAACTGCGCTTAATGAATCTTCATTTCAGGAATGAAAAAAGGCCAAACCATAAAATTCCATCTGTAGACAGGTCAGCTAGATTTGTGCCAGGTTTCACACAGCTGTCATTTGTGTGTCCTCTTACAGATTATGCTGTGTTAAGAATAAATGCAATTACTGGGATACGTGATCCCAAGTACTTAGCCATGATGACATAAAAATAGAGAAATCAATTGTTTGCATTCCAGCATGTCATGTTTGTAAATAAGTTAGTACTAAAAGCCAAAATGATGACATGGCAAATGTAACTTTCAAGAAGTATAAGAACTATATTATCAAACGTCTCAGTATTACAAACAAACTTAGGTTGCTTTTTTCTTCTGTTTAAATTGTTGAGGGTTTTTTGTTATGCTTACAAATATAAAGAAGACATTATATGTGTTTCACAATTACAATTTAAAATATATTACAGCATTCAAGCCACAGTTGTGTTTAGATAGTCAGGAAAGTTGTATAGTAAATATAAAATTATGACATAGTCACTAAGTAATTCTGACTCCATGAAAGGCATTGGCAGCATTCCCATATTTTATGTGGTACCAGGATTTCACTCAGTGCCCAGTGTAGACCAAAAAGGCCAAAGAATTGAATTCTCAAGGGCATCAAGTTTTTAAACATGGGAATATCCACCTAGATATGAGGTCATGTATTTAATAAAATGCTTAAGTCAGGAAAATAATCCCAAAAGAACCATGTATTATCACAGTACTGCTGTGGCAACCACCTTTGATAAGTCTAATAGCATCTCTTTAGCAAGACAGAATCACTGTAACTGAAAAGCATCACCCTCTTTTCTTCCCAGTAAAAATGACTGTTGAAACAGGGAATTCAAATTTGATTTAAAAAAAAAAAAGAAGACAGAATTATGAACATATTAGGCATGAGAGAAAAAACCTCCCTCTCACTAAGCCCTGAAAAGAAAGAATGAGTAATTTGACTTAAGTTTACTTGAATATTGGAACTTTGTCAAAGGACAAGCATCCCTGGAAAGCATTCCAGTAAAAGCTATCAACATTCTTGCTAAGGAAATATGTTTGGAAATAGATTTACTGACCTTTCCCTTGCAAAACATTCTTTTATAAAATATCATAGTTCTTAACAGATGTTAACTGAGCTAAGTTAATTTGCAATATATGAGGCATTAAGTTTGGTGGAACAGCAGTGAGTTCTTGATTTGTCATGTATTTCATCATGATCTCCAGAGGCATTCTGACTGCTGTTCAGAACCATTCCACAGATTACTGAGGACATTTTTTATCTTGAACAATCTCCCTTGAACTCACTGTGGAAGTTGGAAAGCAATGATATTTCACGGTTTGTGAGCAAATCGTGCTCACAAATCTCTGATTGTATTCTGCAGATATAAAAGGAGGGGTGTCGGTTACACGATCGCCTTTCATTCCCTTTGCATGTCTTTGGACATGTAATATGTCTGGTTTTCACCTCAATCCCAAAGGTAAAGGAGTGAGGAGGACATGGCAGCTGTGGTCCTATCCCACATGCCTTTCCACTGCCTCTGAGAGCCTGGACTTTGGAAAGGATACTTCCAGGAAGACACACAAATGCCTCAGTGTGGTATTTCATTCTGCACCAGTCACACTTCCCTTGGAGATGTGGGAGCTGAGGAAAGGAATGTGCCCGATCAGGGAGGAAAGTCAGCTGTCTGTATCTTTCAATCTTCATAGCACTGTTATTAGATAATGTTTGCATTTACAAAAGAGAAAATCTATACACTTAATCTGTTCTTAGATGTCTGTTCTGGCAATGTCTGTGGCGCTCTTTCACTGGCCTGTAGTAAAAGGCTCCCATGATCTTCATCCAGTGCTATTTTCTAGGTTTGGTTGTTGAAAGGAAGAGCAGCCACAGGGGGCAAAATTTTCGAATACTGGAATTTTTGTTTCTGTTAAAAGATCAATATAAGCATAAAAAATTTAGGCACTAACATTTCTAGTTTGAAAACTTTCTAGGCAGTGAAAACCTGTTTTTCTTCTCCAAGTTACTAACATGGTAGTTTTAAGTCCCAAGCAATTCTCTGTTCTTTAAGAAGATTCTTTAGCTGTCTTAAGATATTATTTATGTGTCTCATCTCTTGTTATATTCAGATTATGAGTTTAGTTTATACGTAGATCCTCTTGTCATAAGGAGAGCTTGTAATAATTTTGCAGACCCAAGACTCTATTGATTTCCTGGCATTACTGCAAACTGTTTCCTACAGACTTTGACTGATTTCTGTCACTTCTCTAATTTTCATGTTCCCTTTTTTCCCTTTTTTTGTACAGTTTAACATTACATTTTTTAATGCCACATCTTTGTTTTTACTGGTTTACATTGTTCCTTCCCTATATGTCTGTGATCAGTTATCATGACCATGTGGATCATCAGTGGTTTCATGTTGGAAATAATTTCCCTAGACACCAGCTTGCTGCAGAGCTCAACAGCCAGTGTGCTTACTCCATAGGAAATACTGCATTCTAGTGAACCTGTTTGTTTCTCTGCACAGGGAGGTGAGCATCCTTTCTGCCTGTCGTCTTTAAACAGAATTTATAGTCATCAAATATAAATATATTCACTTCCCTTGCAATTAAAAATTAAATCAGTACTGAAATTTCTTCTCACAAGATTTGCCTTACTGCCCAGTTAGAAGGGTTTCTTTTTCTTTCTTTAAAACCCATGCTTATTATTTTCTTCATAGATATAATTCTTCAAGACTGATTTCCCAAGTTTGTAACTTTGTACAACATCCTTTCTGAAAAATAATAAAAAGCTCTCTCAACATACCAATTAAAAAAAATGTTATGAACCAGAAAATGTGTTTAGGCACAATAAGTCAATTTAATATGTTTCATTCATTCCTTTGGTATGCTTAATTTTAGAACGATGAAGTAAATAATTTGCTGTCAAGAGAAGAAGCAGATGGCTATGGCAGTTCTAGGTGAGAGAATTTTCACCTAGAACTGCCATAGGTGAAATGAACCATTTCACCTATGGCAGTTCTAGGTGAACTAGGTGAGAGAAGTTTCATTTCTGAATACATAACAGCATATGATTCTATATAAACTTCAGAAATGGCTTTATTTTATATATATATGGCTTTATTCTCTTTTGGAGATATTTTTCAAATCCTAATGTATTTCTTATATAGAATAGTTGATGTTAGAAGGCAGTTCTGGAAGTTATCTGGTACAACCTCTGTGGTCAAGCAGGGTCATCTAGAGCTGGTTCCCTGGGACCATGTTCAAATGGCTTTTGACAATCTCCAAGGATGGAGATTCTACTGCTTCTCTGGGCAACCTGGACCACTGCTCAGTCATTCTCACAGTAAAGAGAGTTGTTCCTTACATTCATGAGGAATCTTCTCTGGCTTTGCCTCTGGTCCTGTCACTGGGCACCACTGGAAAGAATCTGGACACTCTTCCCTTCCTTCATGTATTTATATAGATTGATGACATTGCCTTGAGCATTCTCTTCTCCGCTCATCATTTTCACATCCCTTCTCTGGCAATACTTGTAATACAGCCCCAGGGTATCTTTAGCCTTCCTTGCAGCAATGTCTTTACATAAGAAATCACATTCTTGTATTGTTTTGGGTATTTTTAAAGAGACCTGCTTGTAGAAAATTAGCTTCCTTTTTTTTCCTCAGCATTTAAGATATTCTTTTTGTTATTCCTGTGTTTTTATCAGGGACAATGTAATGATAGTAATTTTTCTAAAAACAACCATAAACAGGGTTTACCTCACACTTTAACCTGTAGTACATAATTAGAGATAGTTTCAAATTAAACCCCACCTCTAGTGCATCAGTTTTGTAGTTCAGCACAGCTAATAATTTCGCAGGACAAAATCCATAAATGAATTATTATTGACATGCAGAATTTAGTGTTGAAGTTCATACAGTGCTTTGGAAACTTGTGCCATGGTAAAACTGACTTTAATCTATCAGATCTGAGACTTGCACTTTATAATTACAAAACTGAGAATGTTTCATTCATATCTGTTACCAGGTTTCAGCCACTGTCTTTTCTTGTTCCAGTGCTTTCCATTATTTAATAATTACAATATAACACCTGGCAGATGCTATTTGTGTTTATATTTTTGTTCTTTGCCTCTACCACTGAGAGCAGTAAGAGTCTTAGCGCTTGTATGCCATTTGTCCTTCAGCGAAGGCAGCTGATGTACATTCTTCCCCCACTTAGATAAAGGGCAGTTTAATGAGATTTACGTGCTGTTTCTGGTAAGAGGCCAGTGGCTGATTAGTGAACTAGCAGTATGCTGACCTCTTCCTTTAACCTGCTTTATATTCACTGCATGTTGACCCACCAGTGTAAAGCTTAGAGCCAAATATTTAATGATGTGTCAATTATTCCATGCCCAAATTTTCACTCACAAATACTTTTATGCATGCAGCAGGCTTACTGAATGCTATTTGATAACCTCAGTTCATCATTGAAACAGAATATGCAAACAAAAATGCTAGTTGTGTAGAGATTCTGTGCCTCACATTCTAGATTTTACATATTTTGAAGTACCTTTAAAAATATTCTGATAATTAAGATTTCTTAAACCATTTTTTCTTGAAGTACTTAAGCATGACTTGAAAAAAATGTAGTGCATTTGGATTATTCTTCACATGATGAATCATACCTATGCTTTTTTTTTTCATATTTGCAAGATAAAATTTCAGAGGAATACCAGAATCTTTTTAAAGCCATTAAACTGATATTTTGGCTTGCATTAAGTAATGGGTAGAAAAGGGTTGCAGTGGAATACATCTAAAAAAATTCTGCTCTAAATCAAACTACGGTGGAATGTAACAGTTGCTGCCTTCGTGTCAATGCTATTTGCTGATGCAGCTCAGTACAGTTGAATCACCACAAGGGAGACATTTCAAGAGCTTGGTATTCAAATATCTCTTGGATGAAATCCATAGAAGAGCGGACATGAGCTGACTAATAAATCCTGTAGACATGTATGCTGGTGCCATGAAATGGTATCAGTAATCCTATCCAGAGTAGCAATTAAAATATCACAGCGGTAGTCTACCAACATTTTTCCTTTTAATAAAAATTGTAATCATGAAAATAACGAAGTAAGAGATGATAGAAATTTTTATATAACAACGATGTTCTCTTTCCAATTAATAATATATCACAATGGTGAAATATATGACTGCCTTTCTCCCTGTAAAAGCTAAAATATAAATATATGGCAGTCAAATCCAGGCCGTTAAGCCTTTTATGCATGGGGGCAAGCATGGAAGATTCTGCATATATCCATTGAAATGCTGGCATTCTCATCTTCCATAGTAGTGTCTAACAGCTGGTAGTATACACTGTGGAGTGAAGGCTCTTAACTTATTAAAGTCCACATAAGATTTTCAAACTTAAACAGCTAGAAAATTGCAGCCTGATTTTTTCAAGGCTATGAGCCAAAAAACTTTGGGTTTCAGGCCTGGTCATAATGGACAAATAATTCAGAATTTCATGACCACTGCTAACAGGCTATTACAGGAGCAAATCCTGAATCATCAGAAGTCCTGTCTCTCCCAGGACTTCTGAGGTTGCTCTGACAGCTGTTGCCTTTGACAAAGTTCTTCCTAAACATAACATCTGAGGATGTCAAAATTATCTTGCCAAAAACATAGGTAGCATGCAAATTAAAACAAATAGTAGAGAAAGTCTTCAGTAGTAGATACGCAAATAATAATTAGATTGTATTAAAAATAGTGAAATAATGAATAAATCACACATAGATAAGTTACAAATAGCAAGTAGTTTTTAAGCATGTCCAGAAGAGCTTTCAAGTTGACTCCATCATGATCCATTTATATGTTTCTCTATTAACCTTGCTAATCCACAGACTTTGGGCCCAATTATTTGGGCAGGAGAAATACAATTTCCTTCACATGGAGTATTTAATGATTAAGAACAGAAATACATTATTTTCATATATTTTTATGCTATTCAACCATCTCTTTTGAGTCGTTCCATTGATTTCACATTTGTTTCATTGTAAATCTGACTGAACTAAATTTGACCTTCATATCTAAGTCAGTATTTTCATGCAGTTCCTTTAGTTGGCTGAGGTCCCATACTGCACAGTCAGAGCAGCATTAACCGTCTCTGTGCTTTCGTTTTCCAGTACATATCCTATTTAAAGAAGGGATACTAGCAATACCATTGCATGTAACATGGATTGTTTTCCTAGTGAAGAGTGCAAGGAAATTTCATACTTAATTTTGAAGGTGTGTTTTGATTTATTTTCCAGTCCCTTATTAAAAAGGTAATTTCTGTTACATGATAGGTGCAGAAAGGGTTTCAGTGTCTGTGTGTACAAATGCTAAGATATGTGCACAGTGGAGACCTCTGTGTTCACCACAATTTCATCAAGTAATTTCTCCCCAAGAAGAGGGATCAGTGTATTTTGCATTCAGCTGCTGCAGAATTGAGATTTTTTATGAGCTAGACTTCTTGGAGAATCCTTTGAAATAGACTTGCTTCATCTGGTTAAAGCATAAAATCTTATGGAAGTGGCATTTTGGTTCACAAGATCTCCAAAGGAGTTCTTTCCCTTCAGAACATTTTTGATCCATTACACTGAATTTCACATAGCTGGGGAAATGCCTAAGCCTTTTTCTGCTCTATATTCCAAGGAGAATCAAATCTTCAACTTGCCAAGAAAAAATGAAGTTGGCTTTGTTAAGTGTGTTGGAAGAATGTTGTAGGAGGGAAAAATGGTCACGATAAAGACATATTTGAAATTCACTTGGGAATGGAAAGCAAACAAAAATAACAGCAAAACCCCTATACTAAGACTATTCAGTAGAGTCATTGCAAGACCTTTTAAAAATTTGAGCTTTCTTTTTGTGCTTCACTGTATTATTGATCAAATCCACCCTAAAATACATCATGACTTAAATGCATATAGGCCAACATTTGTTATCTTGACTTTAGCAGTTTTTGTAAAAATCTGATTAATTTTTAATTTGTTACACACCTACATTTCACAGGGGTAAGCACGTAATCCTGATAATCTGGAGATAATCTGTTGATGACCCTAACCCAGACTGCACTGTGTTATACTCTGTGCTCCTGTCCGTTCATGAAGCTATTTTTAAAAATGTAATTAAGAGAACATTCTTTACTATAAATAAAAAGGCACAGCTCCACATCAGAATTTAAAAAAAATTATACTGATAATAAATTAATTAAATAAAGGCTGAAAGTAGCCTATCAGGAAAGTCAAATGACACCAACATATGATGCCTTTTATTTATGACAGAGCACCTTGTCCCATTTCATAATTTAAAAAATGCCTATTTAAGTATCTTTTTCTTACTTAATGGTTTTTCTAATTTTTGAGTCAGTAAAGAGAATGTTTGATTATGGGATAAGAAACAGCTTCATTTTCTAAAGATTAACTTGTTTGAGCATATATGAACACATGGACCTAATTGCTTGGATACCTTTTAGCCCCTAATTTTAGAATGAATGACATTTACATTCTAAAAGTAACTTTTTAGACTGTAGTTAGAAACATTGTAATGGACATGAAAATGTAAAGAAAGAGAAGAACCACCATTTGTTTAACATAAGAAATTTGCATTATTTTATGCATAAAGAAATTGCAATTAAATAACTAATTTATCTTTCTAAGTACTCTGCTGTTTCCCTGCTAGTAAATATCTGAGTTATCTCATGAAATCTGACAAATTTATTCTATGGTTTGTTTCTTAGATCAATAGTTCAAATATTTTTTTAACAAATCTGAGACACTAAAAATGATGTTTGGAATTGCAAATTCCTAAATATATTTTGGAAATCAATATAATAAAAATACCATAAAAATGTAGGATGCAGTTTACCTGAATACTGGCATAATTTTATATATATATAATTAATATATATATTTTAGATATATATTATATAATATATAAAATAGCCTATAATTCCAGTTATTAACCTGAGGGTATAAAATTGCAGTGCTGATAACATCATGAAGTGTTTGCTGAAATGAGAAATGCTTTTAAGAGCAATTTTTTCCTAATTTATAGCTATCTGGTAATTAATGTGGCAACCAAAGCAAGCTTGTACACTAAAATGACCCAGTAATTATTAAAATGGTAATGTAGTATCTTCTGCCGGAGTTTCTTGGAAGCATAAAAACGAAAAAACAGTTTCAGACAAATTGGCAAATTGATTTTTTTCCAGTTACTTTACTTTAAAAGTTTACATTGGCTCTGTGCTAAAGGATTATTTGAGGCTTTGGGGCAATCAAGAATGAGCTGATGAGGTTTTTGAATGAAACCAGAGTGAAAATTTTAAAGTTATGGACAATTCAACTGTAGGAAGTTCCATCTGAAAAGAACTGGTTGGGAATAATATTAGACAGACTGTGATGCAGGCGTGCGTAATTACATCGACTCAATAGAACAAAAAGGTATGTATTTGCATTACTGGGAGAATGGGACACCAGGGTCGGTCCTGTGCTACAGGTATACTTTTTCTATACTAGTTTCCTAGAAAATTATTTCAGCTTCTTTTCCTTTTCCTCTTACTCGTACATACCTATGCTCATTCTACCCCCTCCATGTATCCCCTGTTTCCTCTCTATCCTTTGAAACTTCAAGAGGTCAGTTCTGAGGCAGCCTATATGCAGCATCATGCTGGGGAAACCATCCTCCAGAAGAGTTCCTAAAATATCTCAAAAAATCACAAATAAGAGTGCTAAAGAGCACAAAAAGTCTGGTTTGTGAAAGAAAAGGAGGTACTGCTTCAAATGGTGGGTAATTAGGAGGCTGGCTTCCAGTAAAGATGTCTATTTGCAATAATCAGAATACAAATCCAAATTTTGTTTCCTTTCAACTGACACACCCAAGCTGGCAAAATTAATTCTCTGGGAATGTCAACAATGACACATCGATGGTGTATGAGATTGCCAGTAGTGTGAATTTTTACTTCCTCTTCACACAGGGTTGAATTACATAAGATGCCTAGAAGAGGAAGACTTTTACTTTTCAGTCTTCACTCCATTCTCAGTACTTTTAGACTCTATTGATAAATGATAGGAGTTCTTTGGGTTTATTAGTCTTCTGTTTGATGGAGCAACTTGATTTACAAGACACATAAATTTTATCTGTTCAAATTAAGGAAGAAAAAATTAGCCTAACCCTGGCTATAGCTGTTTAAGTCTTTAGTCGGGCAAGTCTGTCTCATGCTGGGTAAATGCGATTCTGATCCCAGAAATTGTTCTGACATAGACTTGCTCTGCTCCTTTGAAGAGAGGTTAGTGTACTCAGTGAAGAAAAAATTCACAAAGCTCTGGTCTCTTACGCCCACTGTAACAAAATGCTTCAAGAATTATATTCACTGTATTTCATGGCATTCACTGCTTTAAGAATTCATGGCTTAATGGACAAGGGTCTGTACAATTAAGTGAGGGAGAACAGAGAGCAGGTAAAATGAAAGGATCTATCATTTGACATGCAAGGTTGCCTTCAAAAACTTATTGGAAGCTAATTTTGTTCTAGAGACCCTGCAAAAACTGTGCTCATAGCCAAGTGAAAGCCTGCTTGCTCACTTGGCACCAGAATTACCACCCTTGTCTACCTGCTTTTCTCACTCTGTTAGTCTCTTTCCCACCAAAAATGTGTGAAAGGGTTGAAAAGACAGTGAAGGGTAGTAGCTGCTGCAGCAACAAGGGATCTGTTTCTACTACCATTTTAGGATTTTGATCTTTGATGGTGATGAAAGGCATCTTAACTTCCACTCTGTCTTGATGAGTATGGAGGTGTATTATAAAACATGTTTGTTCAGACAATTCCATGGCCTGTTAAAAATCACATTTAATTTCGCATTGTGTCTGATGCCCCAGCTTGACTCCTTTTGCTACACTGAGCTGGAAGTTTATGTAAGAGAAAGGAACAAGTGAAAGCACTCACTACAGACAACATCTTCAGCATTTTATTTTCAACATGGAAAATATAACACTATTACCTGCTTGCTGTTGCAGGGAAATGTTTATTTTGATATGGGCAGACAAGTAACATGCTCGGTAGGACAAGAGATCTCCAGAAGCCAGTAGGTAAGGAAATGGAGAAATTTGCACTTTTCCAAGAATTTGTGCAGGAGCTATGGTCAGAGGTAAGGCTGAAGGTCAGGCAGCTACAAAGCTGATGTGCAAAACAGGCTCCATGATGAAAGAAAAGACATCAGTGAAGTCAGGAAGACATAAGGAGATACCAAGGCTAATGAAATAGAAGGAGGAGGAAAAGATCAGCAATACCCAAATAACACAGTATGTCAGAGAAGAGCATGCAGCTTATGGCCAGCATTTTCTTCCTCTTCAGCCAGGTCTGGGTTTTCAGATCTTATTCATTACATATAGTGGGGGTAACTACCCTGTCAGTTGCCCAGGCAGATGTATTAATATGTAGACCTGGTACTCAAGATTGTTACAGACAAGTGAACCTCTATCTAAAACATGAAAAGTATGTGTGAATTTTTGGAATTGGAACACAGAAAAATCTTCCCTCCCACAAAACCCCAAACCAAACCAAACCAAACCAGACCAAACCAGAAACACACAGAAACAAACAAAAAAACCCACCAAACCCTAAACCACAGGAAAAAAAAAGAGGTTAAGAAGTTCATTTTATAGTGCCTTGCCTGTTTATTTTATAACAAAATATAAAAAATTGTGTGCAAAGAGGCTTCTCTCGAGTAAACATGCTCTCTTGTCCTCTGAAATTACCAGCTGTGAAGTGAGAAACTCCATGGTCCACAGAAACTGACCCTACACAAGTGTTTCCTCTGCTGAGATAGAAAACCTTACCTGTACTTTACTGTGAGAATAAGGTCTCACATACTCATGTTTGGGTATGTGAAATGTACATGTCTTAGCTGTTTTTTTCTAAGAAGAAATGGGCTATGAGGTCCAATGTTAGAGTTGGACCTGCCACTACAGTTGCCATTGACTATGTGTGTTGGAATGTATAGACTGTAAGATGTTTGTACTGTACTCTTTTATGTTGTTTTCTTAAAATAAGTTACTTTTTACTAACTTATTTCCACTTGATGCATTGAAAATATGTGTGCTTTGGGAATAATAAAAAACCCACTAATTTAAGCATCTCATAAATAAGTATTAAATGTCAAATACCAGCCTGAAGGAAGTGTCTATACTTAGTTTTTAGGGTGAATGTGTAACCCCTGAATGCACTTCAGTTTTGTTTGTTTAAGCCATTGCTTAACCTGGCCATACTCTGCAGAATTTCTTTGAATGTATCACGTATTTTGTTCTGTCTCTTAATAGATTTCCCAGATTTCCCAAAGAAATAAAGTGTAGTCATCTGTAATCCTCACAGTCCATGAGTCCAGCACTTTCTGAAGTACAAATACATAATATCACATGAATATTCACAGCTACAATCAAACCCATGGTACATCACTGTGGCAAACAGAAGGGACTTCCCACTGGAAAGCTGGTGCAAGTAGGCTTAGGCAGACTGTTCATCCATCCATTCATTTACTGTCATGTGTGTCATGCAAAACTGACACAACAACTTGTTAACAGGCATAATATCACTACTACCAAGAGCTACAGAAGCACATATGTACACCAGATTGTAGGAAATACAGCAGGTAGACATGTTAAGAACAAAATTCTTGGCCAACACAGCATATCTTAAACTCACATGTTTAAATATCAAATAATACTTATTAAGTATCAAATAATAATTTTATGTACTTCATCTAGCTCTCTTATGCCTTTAAATATCAAACATTATCACAAATATTTATTTTAATACTACTGAAGGGAAACTGACAGAGAGATAGATTTAGGTTGCACCCTTCAAAGTAGCACAAAACAGTGTCATCACAGAGAGGAGCTTCATAGTACTTGAATGTGTAAAAGTGAGGGGACAAAAGCCTTTCCAGTCTCTCTGAACTCCCATCAAAACCACAGCTAAATAATGTTGAGAAGAGATTCACTTTGTATTTTCAAATATTTCTTCCCACACTTGCAAGCTCTAACTATGAATTAATTAAGAAAAACAGAACAAAAAAGAATAGTAAAATGCTGTTAAGATAGCATGACAAAAAGAAAAGCATTTAATTTCTATGCAGCTGCCTTCCTGTGACAGGGGGAGTAATACCAAGTTTATGCTTCTGTAAAATGTGAAAAAATACTTCACATGTTAAACTCATCAGTGCCAAATGTCACAGTCCTGTGAGATATTGTCCTGGTTTTGGCCAGGCCAGAGTTAATTTTTCCACATTAGCCTTGAGAGGGTATAGTCTGGAGCCATGTAGTCTAGGTTGTTATTCTGTACCATGAACACACTGCTGGGGGTGGAACTGAGGGACTCTCACTTCCAAGAAGGAGAGGTGTGTCAATTGCAGTTGGAAAGGAAAGCATGGGCAGGGAGGATTGGTTCACCATTTTGCACATTGTCTTGAGGATGTGCTATAGTAGGTCAAGGTGAGCATATTTTGCATGTAAATCACCCTCTCTTTGTACACATTTTTTTGTTAATATTATGCTGTTCCAGTTCATTTTCTTATCTCATTGTTGATTTCAGTAAATTGTTCTTATCTCAACCCTTAATCTCTGCCTTTTTTCTGTCTCTATGAGGTGGGGGGGTGGGGGGGCAGGCAGAAGGTGGGGAGGAAGGGCAGCTGTATTGCTGTTTCTAAACCATAATAGATGTATTTAACTTCTGGCTGCTGCTGCAGTCCAACATGAAGGGATGTAACAAAGAACACTTGAGAGCCTGTTCTGCAGCCCCTTGCCTGGCTCTGAACATCTCTGATAGCCACAAGTCAATGGGACTCAATGGGATGTATCAGGGACCTGGGGTAACTGGCTGATATTTTTGCCAAGCCACTCTCCATTGTACTTGAAAAGACACGATGGTCAGACTAAGTCCCTGATGATAGGAAAAAGGGAAACAGCTTTCTCATATTTAAAAAGAGAGGAAAGGAAGATCCAGGGAACTACAGCCTCTCCTCTGTGCCTGGGAAGATCATGGAGCAGACCCTTCTAGAAGGTATATTAAGGCACATAAAAGAAGGGCGTGATCTGAGGCAGCCGGCATGATTTCACTTGTCCAGTCTGGTGATGATCTGTGACGGAATGGTTGCAACATTTGACAAGGGAAGACTGACCAATGTCATCTACCTACACCTCTGAAGGCCTTTGATGCAGTCCCACTTGACATGCTTATCTCTAAATTGGAGAGAAGTGGATTTGATGGATGTGAACGAGAAATTTGCTGGATAGACACAACCTGAGAGTNGTAAATCACCCTCTCTTTGTACACATTTTTTTGTTAATATTATGCTGTTCCAGTTCATTTTCTTATCTCATTGTTGATTTCAGTAAATTGTTCTTATCTCAACCCTTAATCTCTGCCTTTTTTCTGTCTCTATGAGGTGGGGGGGTGGGGGGGCAGGCAGAAGGTGGGG
>VXAX01003275.1:11472-45206 GCA_013399835.1 Leptocoma aspasia | reverse complement strand
ATGGACTGGGAGAAAAACTCATTGAGAGCAGCCCTGTGGAGAAGGGCCTGGGGATTCTCCTCCATGAAAAGTTGGGCATGACCCAGCAGTGTCATCGTGTCCTGGGCTGCCCCATAAGGGAGGAGGAGGGGATTCTGCCCCTCTACTCTGCTCTCATGAGACCATACCTGGAATTCTGCATCCAGGTGTGGGGTTGTCAGCAGAAGAAAGACATGGACCTGTTGGAGTAGGTCCAGAAGATGGCAAGAAATGTGATCCAAAGGATGGAACATATCTCCTATGAAGACAGGCTGAGAATCGTTGGATTGTTCCACCTGGAAAAGGCTCTGGGGAGGCCTCAGTTGCAGTCTTTTAGTACCTTAAGGGGGCTTATAAAAACAAGGGAGAGAAACTTTTTGTATGAGCAGAAAGTGACAGGACAAGGGATAATGGTTTGAAACTCAAATATGGCATGTGTAGATTAGATGTTAGGAAGAAATTCTTTACTCAGAGGGTGATGAAAGTCTGGAAGAGGTTGCCCACAGAAGCCATGGATGCCCCTTCCCAGAATTGTTCAAGGCCAGGTTGGATGGGATTTTGGACAATCTGATCTAGAGAATGGCATCCCTGCCCATGGCAGGGGCTTGGAACGAGACAATCTTTAATGTCTCTTCCAACTCAAACCATTCTATGATGCTATTCGGCTTGATCCTGGCCTTCTCCTGACTGTCTTTTATGCCCTGTTGTTTTCACAAAGAGTAGTTTCCAAAGTAGAATTTCAGTACTCTAAACTGTCAGAATGCTGTTTCTTTTTTTCCCTTCCTTCCCTTTCTGCAGGTAAAAATGTGTTGTAACAAACTTGTCTTTCTGTAGAATTTACTGTATTCATTTTTACCAAAATTAACTTTTGGTTATTCTCTTGGCTCTGGCTTTTAAACAAATAAAATGCATTGTTCTGTGTTTAGATGACTAAAATAATGTTTCAGTTATTTATTAGTAATAGACACATCAACTCAGCCCAACAAACTTCCTTTTAACAATAAAAGCATTCTCCTTCTGAATGAATAATGCATACTGGAGAAATAACACCACTCCTGCATTTTCTGCATAGGCTGATAATGTCCTGTCTTTCAGCAAACGCATTAGGCAAATGAGAACACTTTGGGGAAACAGCCATCTCCCAGAATAGAACACTGTGTTCTTGCTACAGCAGAAAGTAAGTTATGGTGTTAGCAACTCCATGGTTTAAAACTCTGGATGACTTGTCTTTGCAGTCATAACTGGAGTTGTGCAGCAGGAGTTACATATTAATTGTCCTTCTTACTGTCAGAAGAAGCAACTGGCTCCAAAGGGCTCATGCCATCCCCAGCAGGTAAGACAGCGGGGGATGAAACAATGAAATAAAGTTGCAGGGAGATGCACAATGTGTCCCAAATATATTCTCATGACAGCATTTGGTTTATTTTACTGATAGTAATCTTCCCATCAGGGCCTTAGAAACTGTGATAACGTTCTCTGGAAAAAGACAAGTTATGCCACCATTCACTGAAGGGATTTTCTATGATTTGCAGGCATTGAATACACAGAGGTCCTCAGACTCTTTAAGGGCTTAGATGAGGGAGTCCTCACTGCCTCAACCAGCTCAGCATATCCTATTTCCCAGAAAAACCTTAGACTGGCATTAAAACAATGGCTTTTATGTGTATTGATAAAGAAATAACAGAAAAAATATGCATGCATAAACCTCACACTATAAACACTCCAAGGCAGGGACTTTCATGACAAGAATTCCTTTATATATTCACAGGATATAAACATATATATTTTATGCAACATATATAAATGCAACATGCATGCTGCATAGAGCACACAAATTTTTAAACTGTATTGTTCTGAAATACATAGTAATTCAATTGGTATTGTTATGTTTTAAAAATTACTTCTGTATTAAAAAAACCCTAGAAACAACATGAAAACAAACAACAAACCAAACCAAATCCAAGTGTCGTTGTCTGAGCTGTTTAGGAAATAAATGCAGACAAGTTAGAATGCTCTGACACTCCCTTAGAAAATGTCACCATTTTTCTTTTCACTTTCTTCATCTTAAATATGTGGGTGGTGAAGATAGCTGATTACTGTGTCTGTGAGATCATAAATAAACTGATCTGTGAAAAAGATCTAAATATGAAGAAGGCAAGAAGGCAGTATGAACAGAGACAAAATCAGAAAACTGGAGAGGAAATAAGCTGGTGCTACACTGCCATATTTGACAGCTCTCTATTGAGTGTGGGGAAGATAAAATGCAACACAAGATGGGGCTGAATAGAAGATTAAATGTTCAAATGTAGTTTGGAAAATACCTCAATGCATTAGAAAGGTAATCCAAAGCTATGTTTTATCTCTGGTATGGTATGTTATGTATGTGGTATAAACAAAAGAAAAATAATTTGGTCATTTAGAACAATTTTCCCACAGGAATATAGTGAAAGGTATACTTATGCAGAATACACCAGGTGTTATTAGTGCCCACTAGAAATCTGCATCATGGGTTGTGGTTCAGTTGTGTCCTGTGAATTTTGTTTACACACTTGCAAAGGTACAGTGTCCCTTCCTCCTCTGGGGCAGAGACTCCTGTCTGCAACCATTTGCTCAATGCCCTTGTCTGTACCACCATAGTCTGGTGATCTTCTGGAGCTGTGTTGGGGTCTTGAACTGCACTGCAGCACTGCCTAGTGATGCTTTCTTGGCCCACTGCCCAAACTGAAGATTTATTAAATATTTTATGAGTATTTAAAGGAGACACTTTAAAAGAAAATTACCTCAGAAGCTCTGACTATGATTTATGGCTTTTGAAACTCAAGAGTCAAAATAAGAAAGAGCTTGAGAACACACCAAGGATAATTCTTCCTTCTTGTTTTTCACTTCATCTAGCAGGAGAGTAAAACTGATCCTCTGTTGCCATGTTGAAAATCATGTTCACCAGCAACACAGAGAAAATAATCAAATCACAATTTGATTATTTTCTCTGTGTTGCTGGTGAACATGATTTTCATCCTGACTCTGGATGCAGTAAGGCATCTGACCAGCACATAAAAGCTTCCTGAATATCATGGTTACTCCTGAAACACAGACAGAAAAGATAGCACAGCTGCCAGTCTTGTTGATTTGTATTGCTGCAATGCTTAGAGTCTCAACCAAAGTGATTCTGCATATGCACAGTTAGCCAGCTACAAACTGGACATAAAAACCTCTGTGCACTTGTCTTTGTGCCCCAATCCCTTAGTTTTACAGAATTTCACCAGTTGAATTCACTTTGTATTGATTTATTTCATGGCAGTACCCATGAGGATCAAAACAGAAATATAAAATTCTCCATATATTAATGTATACAAGAAGAACCACTATAGGGCCCCAGTATTTTGAATAGATTAGGATTTTTTAGTATTGTACATGTCTTCAGTAAAAATAAGGATTATACATGAATGTAAGAGTATGCCTTCATACCAATTCTCATCAGAAATTTTGCATTTTTATACCTCAAGCCTCCCTGCTAAAACTAGAAACTAATTTGAGTCTGTCAGTATAAGTGCTGAAGTTTTCTAACTGCTATTTTGCTTATTAACTATTTTGTTAATGTCACTTTAAAAATCTGATTTCCTGCAGTTAAGTCAACATCAGGCAAGTTTATAGCATATTAATGTGCAATTATTTAATCTAAAAATACATAACACAGGTTTATTTTATCCAAAGAAATAACATTTTGTGAAATAAATCCTCTGCTAAAGGGCTTTTTGGAAGGGCTAAGAAAGTTCTGTCACTCTATTTAAAGTTAAGCAACAAAACAACTGTCCTCCCTGTCACAGTTCATGTATTTTCCTTTTGTGATTGCTCTTAAAAACCATGAAATTTATAGTGGTAGTACTTTATGTGGAGATACAGGGATCTGTTTAGGAGACAATTTTTGAGAGCAGAGAAACATACGAAACACCTTATAATAGTAGAATATCTGTTCAATTTCTGTTGAAGCAGACCAATAATATAATGACAAATTAAAACCTTGATTTGAAGCCTTGCATATGATAGATGGTAGATACACATGAAAGCTATGTATAGTACAACAACAGCAACCATTAAGAGAAAAATCTTTGAAGATTGAGAGAAAGCCAGTCTGAGAACTGGGACTTATTTTGCATTCTGGGCAGAAGGACAAATTTTGCCGTATGTCTGTCAAAAGTGGTACAAGAAGCAGCTGACTAAAGGAACTCACAAAACATATGTGGTAACACTCTCTAAAGATGAAATTTTCGAACACCCTTGGGCAATATTCTTGTACAAAATTCTTGTCTTGTGATGAACAAAGTTCTTAGATAGTCAGGATATTAATGGATAAGTTTCTATATCACTGCATTAATTTTGAGTTCTTTAATACACAGTCATGTTGAAACTGGCTACAAAATGTCCACATGATTTTAATAGGAGAGATCCCTAAAGCTGCAAAATACCACTGAGAGCAAAGCCCCAAACTGTACTGCTATTAGTCATCCTCAGTAGTAGTTACTCCTTGAGCAGACCCTTGAAATCATTAGAAGCATTTTAGAAAAAACTGCTACTGAGCTGTGGAATATGTGAGTAAAAGGAATGAACAGTTTGTCTAGTTGATCCCAAACCTTTTAACAAGTGCACAGCAGTGCAATAGTTGTAGAGACATGGCTTTTTTGGCAACAGTCCAACAGCTCCAGCACTGTAATCAGCTTGCAGCCTTGGCATTTACAGGGGCCTGTGCTGCCCTGATCACCAAGCCATGCCAACAGTAGCAAATCACAACAACATGCAACCTAGTAGAGCTTTGGGGTTGGAAATGTTCCGCATTTCATTCAGAGGTGAAAGGTACAGCTGTGACCAATTCTTCATTTTAATCTTTGCCTCAATAGGCAGTTTGGGCTCTGAAAGACTCCTATATCAGACAAAGTGCTGTGGAGGAGCAACCTTCTCTTAGTTGTATAATAAAAATGTAATGGCAGACAAAGTGCTGTGGAGGAGCAACCTTCTCTTAGTTGTATAATAAAAATGTAATGGAAGGTTATCTGTAATCGGGACTAACTTGAAGCAGATTGTGCTCATCATATTTCATCTAGAGGCTCCTAGGGTGGTGTGCTGATCCAGGAGTCAGAGACTACAGCATGCCTGTCGAAGCAGCTGGCTTTCTGCCCACTTGAAAGCATGGCTTCAAAAGCCAGTTGCTTGTACCATAAGTAATAAGTAATTTATCTGGTAATGCACTGGCAGTGAAGAATCATTAGAACTAGCAGTAATTTACTTAAAACAGCAAATTGTCTCAGTTAATTCTATCACTATCATAGACAACAGCCATGCTCACTTTTTGTAAGTACGAGGAACTTTGACCTGCCTGAATTTGCCTTAATATCTTGCTCACCCAGCCTACATTTAATTCCCTGTACTAGGTGTTTCCCAATGCCTATCTGTACATTTAGGGTCTATGAACTTCTGAGGCCAATAGAATCTTCACTGATTCTTCACTGATCTTCACTAGGCTCAGACCTAGAAATGTATCTATCGTTATATTAACTTTCGGCCTGAGCTTATGGGGCCAGGGGTGACATCTGCTCAGGGCACTTGCAACTCCTGGAGTTAAATGTTATCATCTAGGTGAGCTTCTCAAAGAGAGCTTATGGTGCTGTAGACCAGAAATATAGAAATAGAAACCTTTTTTGATACTTGGACCCATGAGCACACCCTTTGAACACACATGGGTGTGCCCAAAGCCACCCATGTAGAGCACACCTTGCAGTACAATTTTCATGCAGGATAACCTCTGCAGGATGAAACCAACCGGAGCAGTATATTGGTGGAAAGCAATGGTCTGTAACATCATGTAGAAATATAGAAAAATGCCTCGCATTTGGGCAGCAGCACATGACCAGTGTTCTGGTTGGAGGCCAGAATCCTGACTAGGTACCAGTTTACACAACTTCCCGGGGGCTCTACAGACAGAAGCACCTCTCAACCTTGCCATGGTCTTAACAAGTGGACAGACTTATGCTCTGCATTACTTGAAATCGTGAATTAAACAGATGTGCCATTTTAGGTAGCAAAGGGGCAGTATGAGCAATGGATCGCATGTCTGCAGCCAGGTAACATATTACTGGCAAAGAAAAAGAAGGACTGTTTGTCAAACTGTTAGGTGCAGTGATGATAACTTTTGGTTTTCCCTAGTAATAGTAGAAAGGAATGCGAGAAAAGTCTCATGTTAGAGGCAACATGTGGAAAAATTTCCTCTATTATTCCTCCCGCTTCTTCCTGAAAACATAGTCATTGGCTTCGTCTGTGAAAATGCACTTCTTTTTGAGGAAGTCTGGCATTCTTAGCTTTCCAAGCACTCACCCAAATCACAAAATCATAAACTAAAGCTGTCTTCAACATTTTGCGAAACATGCTTTTTTTCAGAGAGAAAACTCATTCAAATAGATAATGTAAACACAAACTGCTTGAATCTTGATTTACACATAACATGTTTAACCTGATTAAGGAAATGACTGCAAAGATGTAGATGCCTTCACTTAAGCTTATTTTTCAAACTACCATGGCTGCTAACTCTTGTGAAAGGTTACGGTACTTCTTCAATTCATCTGAAAAACTAGAAAAATAGTTTGTCAAGTCACCAAATTACACATCTGGATTTTGTTTTTAAATGGTCTGCTATTTAAACTGTTGAACATCTCTTTTACTTTTCACCAACTTGAAGATGTTCCCTGAGGATGATTGAGAGTTTATTACTAGTATCTCAAGTTAAACTCAGAGATTCAGGAAGATCCAGGCACAGAAGAATTCCTACTGTCTTATTTTTTCCTCATTCTATTAAATTTATTTGGTTCCTTTTTATTCAGTCTTTGTTTGCCTTCCAAATGTCCTGTTAAGGGGCAACAAGCGCTTTCAAACACAATTCCTCTTCTTTATTAATACAGAAAATGAAATTCACAAGGCCCAGAAATCTGTTCAGGTTTTCAATTTTATATTTACCACTACATTTACTAAGACGAATAGGAGAAATAACATTTATATAGAAGCTGCATTTCATTAAAATCTTAGCCTGGTATGATGACCTCCTTTCTGTTTCCCATCATTGCTCTACGTTACTCTGTGAAATCCTCTACCTGCTCCTACTGAAGGTTTTGTAAAATGAAATAGGTAAAGTTGTATCCACAGACATTGGATGAAATAACTTGTTCTACAGGCCCACAAAAATCCATCCCCTGAGGAATGAGATTGGCCAGCTTGTTCAATCTTTGCTGTCACTTGCTGTACAGAGATCCAAATTTAATTTGCTAAATCATGGCATCATAAATCAGCCTGTTTTGGAAGGGACCTTAGATGTTCATTTGGTTGAACTTTTCACAGTACCTGAGCAGTATAGCAAGGATCCAGAATTTGACATAAGGTTAAATTCAGGTGGTATACTGCAACTCATCTGCAAAATATCCAGGAGAGTGTGATATTCAGTTATGGAAAATGCACTTGTATTTATGAAGATAGTAAAATGGGTTTATCGGTTATTGTTATTACATCAAAGCCAGGAGATTTCAACTAGATTGGGATTCCACAGAATAAAGCATTCTGTAGCTATGCAGCCAGCTCTGTCAAGAGCTTGGGGCTTATGTTAGTATCTAAATAGAAAAGAAAGAGGAAGAGGAAAACACAATGACTTTCAAAACACCTAGTAGCAGGTCTGTGAATGAGAAACCTGTTATTCCAATTTCTTTTCTATGACTTCATCTGCCACAAGATCTCATCAATATAAGCAGATGAAGCTAGCATCTTGTCACATGAAATGTCCACGTGTACTTTATATGTGTCTATGTGTGCATGTGGAGGTATGCAGACACATACCTACATATTTCCATAAAACTTTTAAAAGTTTTTTGTTTAGATGAGTTGTTTTGCCCATAAGCTTTGACTTAATGAGAAACACAAATATATTAACTATATCCTTTCAGTATACATTGTGAGGTTTTTTTAGTCCCTTCTATTTCTTGTTTATTTACTGCTTCAGTAACTTGACTGGTCTTTTTGTTCTCTGTAAAATAGTAAAGAAAAAAACAATCTAAACAATAGCAGTTCAAGGGCAAGCTTGGTGCCACCACATAGCTTTGTGATTTTTGTCTTACTGTGATCTCTGTTCTTTTCAACTACGTTACAGAGGCTCAAACCACTATACTGCAATTATTTACACAAACAGAGGTTACATCACTGCCCTTGCCAAGATACACATGCATGTGAATACCTAAACTACTATATTAGTACTTTTGGAAATAGTAAGGAAACCAGGTATCTATTTGCATGTTTGGACAATATATACCTTAAAACTCCAATTATGAGATATCAATACATAATTTCTGTAAAACATAAAATACAATTGAAAATTTGACAATTCATATATGCAGTTATTTACATTAGGGGAGCAATGCCTAGTGTTCTAAAACTGGGACAGTCAGTACAGAAACTTCACATCTGTCCTGATGTAGTCCTCATCACTACTTACGTAGTCCTCTGTTCTGGATGTTCAAGCCATCACTGGAGATCTGTTTGCTGTATGATGAGAGGAAAACTATTTCCATCGTTTTGTAAGGATAATGACATTCTTGGTCTCCTTCCATCTTTTCTCTCTCATCTCAGCTTCTCACCCTGCCCCTCATCCTCCACCTGAGCTTGAGCAAAGTTGGATTTGTATATATTGGTTTTGAAGGGCCCACATAGATACTGATGAGCTGAAAGTGCATAGACTCCTTCAGCTACAAAGCATGTTTGTTAAACCATTCAATATGATGCTCTATTAAGTGTTTAAACATTTACCTAATTTCCAATTACTGTATCAAGAACTCTTTAAGATTGTTTTTTCTATTAGCACATCCCCAAGGTGAGACCAAGGGCCTGCATTTTTAGAGGTCTTACTCTTCTCCAAATAACTTTGACAACTTCTTTCCTTTTGCAGAGAGATGTTTAGAAGCAGGATTCCTGCAGATGTGGTCCACCACAACAATCTCCAGAAGAATGTCATATTTTTATGCCCTGAGCCATGTAACCCTGTCCCTGTACCAGAGACTTGCCACCTGCAGTACTATCAGCAGGGATGTGGGTTTGTGTGGCTCTCTCCCACTGATGGCAATCAACAATCTAGTGGGCTGTGAGAGGGCTGGCCCAGGTCTGCCAAAACCTGTGGGAGGAGATGCCAAGCCACGTCTCAGCAGACTCACACTCAGGGAGCCCTGATTGTTTCCACATGCATGTGCATATGCACACACTCAGGTATGCTTTTGGAGCATTTTCGCCATGAATTCTTTCTGTTGCTGTGGGTCTCCACGAAATGAAGATCACCAACTTCAAAGTACCAGTGTTCAGATGGAAGTGTCGGCAGTAAAGTAGCTAACACCTATCAGAATTGCTTGTAGAATTTTACGTGTAAGTGGCAAATTTAAGCCATGTACAAAGCAAGCTTCTCTTTGTTTCAACTTGACTTTAAATTTTGAGAAATTTTTATGCAATCAATTACCGTAAAGTACAGCTTCCCAGCACGAAACATAGCAATGACCATGAAACTCTGCAGTACCTTAACGACACTGTTTTGCATTTCTTTGCCATCTACTTGAAGACAAGAACCCCTACAGCAATTTTTTTTTCATTTTGGTGGTGGAAATTGCATAATGATTAAGTTTAGTATCTCTTTTGGTGGCAAACTACTGGCATGCAGGAGCTGTGAGAAGAATTAGGTGTGACACCTCACCATATTCTGAAGCTGACAAAAAATGAAAGACCCGTGAGGCTTTTTGAAGCAATAGCAAATGACCATAAATTATTAAAATGGACACGAGCACTGCAAATCCAGGTGTAAAAGCTGAGTTTGAATATCACACCCACATAAACACATGCTCCAAAGGGGCTCTCCAGCCCTTCAAGGAGTGGAAATGTGGACTGAAATAGTATTGTACGGAAGCTCCTGCTATTTAGATTCAGCGAGTGTGACCTAACACCATGTAGTTCATGACTTATGTGACGTATGGCTGATGCCTCCTGCTTTTGAGATACTGCAAAAGATAGACACAGTGTTGATCCTACTTCTAATACAGTTGAAAATGTTTCATGTGGAAGTGCTTATTGTAGAGAAACGTTTGTACTCTGAGCAGTGATCTAGATACAGGTGTATATGAATTCAGGTATATCTCCAGCTAAAGTGGATTTAGATACCAGTATTACATCTTGTGCTTAAAAGGAAAGTTGCTGTTTTGTGTGCTGTCATTCTCTTTTCAGATTTAGAAAACATTAGCAGGAAATGTTAATTAGCTTAGCCATCTGAGAATTTTTACATCAAAATTATGTTTTTCAGAAAATGTCAGCAATCTTCCACACATTTTTTAATGAAAAAAGTATTTTTTTCTGAGTCACATTAAAATTCCATTTTACTACAAAGGAATTATTTTCTGGTCATCCATAGCAGGTGATGTTTTATTTTGTTTAAATTTTATTTTAAAACAGCTGTATCAAAAGTAACTGGTCCATAACTGGGAATGACACTAGAAATGGACATTAAAACCTCAATCAAAAAACCAATTATAAAATTGGTTAATTAAAAAATACAATTATAACGACACTTAAAAATTACTAGCTTTTTTCTTTTTTAAAAAAAAAAGCACTACATATGTAGAGCAAAACCTGATCTTTTTCTACTAAGCTGTTGTTATCAGGAGTTACAGTGATGGCTTACAGAGCTTTCTTTCCTAAGTCTGAGAAATATATGACAAGTTCTGTTGCTATTGTTGCAAAGCACTATCAAATTCCAGGATGATAATAGTAGAAAAAATTGGGTTTGAAAAGCTTTTATAGACAAGAATTTAAGAATGCAACCACTTGTATGGTCCAGAAGATTCCTTTTACACCTATAGAAGCTGAACATTTAGAAAGAGACTGAGTATTTAGACATCATATAACATACTTTTTAGTAGGAAACAGTTCACATTTTTGCCTTGTAGATCTCTAACCAAGGACCAGCTGGACAGAGGATGAAACAGCTCTGGAAGTATATAGCAATTAAATACAGTGATTAAAGGGTTAAAGCCAGTGCTATAGGTCAACTGTAATTCAACTATCAGTCAAATGAGATGATAGTAATTGTATGCTTTTCCTTCATACATTATAGCTTCTTCCCACACAGCTTTTTAAAAAACTTTCTAATATTAAACACTTAACATTACCAGTTCGTTCCTGTGTTTTGTCAGTTAATATATCTGCCTGAAACTATGCTGTCTGTCGAGCTGACTGTTCACTACCTCAAAATTACTTGCTGTCATCATATTTTCCCACCTCGGGTCTGTGGGACTGGAACTGAATATACTGGTGACTTCAGTGAAACTTCTACTCTGAATAAAGGCTGTGGGGGATACACAAGTCAGTGAACAGATTGCCCAGGAAAGTTGTGGTCTCCACGTCTGGATAAACACAACCCAAACTCTGCATGGCCTCAGCAGCCTCCTCTTGGTGACCCTGCTTTGAGCAGGAGGCCCCTTCCAATCAACCATCTTGATTCAGTAGAGATGCCTTGGCTTTCACAGCTCTGAGGCGAACTGAGTGACTTTGGAAATAAATGCCAGCATCTTGGTTGTCTCTCACTAAGTTGAATAAATCATAAAGGCACCAACAGGCTGAAGGTGTAGATCGTATGTAATGGATCATAGTTTTCAAAATAGGTGAATGTATGATTGTGGACAGCAGATCAGGAAGCTGTTTGATACTTTGTCAAATCCCTTCCATGTCAATGGCTTGTCTTAATTTTCACGGTCTTAGATTTCTTATGAGGAACTTAAGAAGGTGCATTTTTCTTTTGTGACTGTGATTGCATACCATGTCATAACTATCTATCTATCTATCTATCTATCTATCTATCTATCTATCTATCCATCTACCTATCTATATGTAACTATAAATCACATTGCCCATATTTGCTGTGATGCAATGGGCCTTAATAGGTGACTCCTATAGTGCTACAACAGGCAGTTCTTTTTAAATGAGGATTTTAAGTGGCAGTATGGTATCGTGTATAGTAAAAAATAACACTGAGATCCTTAGGTTGTATTTGTGGTGACTGCTTAGGTTTCACCTGAGTTATCATTTAAACACCCTGGTTCCCAAGTACACAGCTCCATAGCACAGTTTTCTCCTCTGGTCTTAACAAATACAAGGATGTAATAAAGTCTTTCCATCAACTGTTACATTACAATGGTTTGACTAACCATTCTCTTTTTAAAACAGCTAATGCACGCATCTGATTTGAAATTAATAGTACTTTGCACATTGAATCAGAGACTGCATTGCATGGTCAAGAAAATACAAAAATAATAAAAAAGTCTTTCTTAGTAGAGAAAGAAACATTTAAGTCTTTAACAGTTACTGTGAGTCCTCCTGCAGAACAACTATTGCATATCACAGCCTCAGAATTCTCTGTAATTTTAAGACATAGGCATTTCACAAGACACATATTGTGCTTCTGTTTAAGGAAATTGTCAGGAAATCGGTGAATTAAAAATACAGTTTTGGTATAAAATGAAATTCTGATTAAGGTTGACTTTGTTTCAGCAGTGATTTTTTAAATTTATGAACACAATGAAGTAAGAGCAGAAAAATGTCTTACTCCTAACATAATAAACAACCCAATAAATACTAAAAAACAATAGGCTGTCCTCAAAGTATAGTTGTCAGATCTCAACAACACAAAGAAAAGCACAGATGGTTGTTGTGGTGTCTGTTTTAAACTTTGTTGTATTTGGATTTATATTGTAAGTTGAAGTTGGTTTGTCCCTGTTTCCCCCCTGCTTCTGTAATGGTTTCAACTTGTGTGTCTCCCCATTTTCCCACCCTTGGTCCCTGGGGTCTCCTGTCAATCCTCCCAACCCTACTCCCTGGGAGTGTCCTGTCTTTTTACAGAGCTGTTTGTTTCCCTAAATCCTGCCTCTCCTACCAGATTGTTCCATGTCAATTATCCCCTTCCTCGAAGCCCCAGTGGCTGTTGTAGCCCAGCCACTCCCCTCCTCTGTATCCATGGGTCCTTGTCCATTGTTATCCCTCCCTAGTCCCCTCCTTCGAGCTAGCCAATTAGTTGATGTATTTCCCCTCCGCTTGTTCACACCATCCTTTATAAGCTGTTCTAACCTGCCCCTCGGGGCCACTCCGCGGACCCCTGTCCCGAATAAATGCCTTCCTGCTAGATACTCACCTCAGAGTGGACCTTCCCTTTCTTCTCCCTTCGCCTCATCACTCCTGAGCATCCAACTGCTGTGCTGTCGCCCTGCGAGGGTGGACAGCCAGAACCTCCACCCCTGCCACCTGAGATAGGTGTGCTGGACGGGGAGAGGCCAAACACGGAGCTGCCTCTGAGGGGCCATAGCTAGCCGCTGGACTTTGGTAAACTGAGGCAGCGCGTCGGATAGCGTTGAAAGGTATCCTGAGAAAGGAGCCTTACCTGCTGCCCACCCCAGGCTGTAGTGACTCCAAGTCTGAAAGTGAATACATTTCAAGCTCTGCCAAGATTTTGCAGCAAATTAAAACGGAATAACTGAATATATTTGTCAGTATCAGAACACTCAAGCACTTGGATCATCTCTATGCTGTGTGAATTTTCTAACTGGTATGTGGAATTTGGCTGCAGTTACATGGAGTGGTTTAAGAGATGTTTTCTGGATTTAGTCCAGTTATAGGCAAGGCTGCTGCTGCTGTAAGTCTTGGAGTGTTATGAAAGAATATCTTCTAGGCTGACTACACCAGCAGGGAAGAATGAAGAGCTCTAATCGTGAAAGCTCTTCTCCAGCTAAAGAGAAGAAGCAATGAAATGAGCAGCTGTAGCAGCCCTGACAAAAATGCTACTGAGTCGTTGTCATATTCCCATTAACCCCATGCCCTCCAGTCACTCCATTCTCCTGTCTTGTTAATGCTCATAAAGATCACAATACTCCCATGTTTTCAGTATTTAGACTATGTAAATGGTTGAAATATGAAGGCCAGTAGGAGTTTTGTCATTGCTATCCACCAGTATCCCAGTGGTGATAATATTTGATTGAGCTTGGGATGAATCTGGCACAGAAGCAGGAGCACAGCCTGGTGCCCAGCCACTCGTGTCTCAGAGCCTTACCAGCACAACAGGTTACGCAGCAGATCCTAGTATGAATGACACAGTGCCGTGGCCCTGTGCACAACAAAAGTAGGCAAAATGGGAACATAACTACCACCTGCTTCAAAGCCAGAGCTCTTTCAAAGCTGCCCACAGGTGATTTAGTTCTAAGTTCACCTCCTACTTTGTGGATCATCCACTGGCAAAGCTTTCAGATCAACAGAACAGCACTGGGCAGAACCCTGCTCATCTCCTCTTGGTCATCCTCACCACGGAAAGGTGCAGCACACCTCTTGTGTTGGCATGCACAGCTACAAGGCTGTAAGTCTGGTGCCCTGCTAAGGAAAACAGTCCAGCATGATTGTAGTTGAGCAGCTTCTATGCTCCAACTACCCTTGTGGCCACGTTTATATTTCACCAAGAAGTTTCACCTTTACGTGTGTTAACTCGTTCTGCCAAGGGGGACTGGAAACCACAGTGTCTTCTCAAGACTAGCAATTATCTGGACAAGCTCTCTGTATGAAGCACACAAGGGGGAGGGTGTGGGGATCTAATGAACCTCACTGGACACAAACTGTAGTGTGAGTAACACGAGGAAGTATTTTCTCTGCGATTAGTATTTAGCGGATTAGCCAGAGTTGATACATTTTGCTAAGGTAGTTCATACCTAAAAGAAAATCCAGAAATGAAATTATTTATTAGAAATTTAGGGTTGGAGGTGCTTTACAGCATTCTTATGGCAACACAAATCAGTTATACATAAGCTGAAACTCTGAAAAAAAATTTTAAAAATTCTTTCTAGGACTCAGAGCTGTCCTAGGTTTTGCTGTGTGATAGACTGTTGAGGGACCAATTTTTCTGGAATATCACAACTTACTGACAATGGCTTTCCTCTTGTAAACCTGTTCTGAACTCCTATAGTGAAAATGTCTTTTAAAGAAATTAATCACTGCTTTCTAGGAAATTGCTTTTTTTTTTTTTTTCCACCCATTAGTTTTCATTGAATGATCAGATTACTTCAAAATATTGCAGTTTTTCGCTGCACATATAAACAGAAAAATGAATTTTCTCCTCCTCTAGTTGAAACACTTTTTGGTTTTCCATCTTTTTTCCCAATAAATAAAGAATAACAAATATATCACTTTTTAAATGCTTGGTTTTAATAAAGTGCCTCTCTAATGGGATCTAATGTAATATCAGAAATATTCTTCTGTGTGTGATATTCAGATGAAATAGTTGTTGATCTGACACATTTTTGTATGAATTCAGTATTTCTTAAAAGATCTATATGATTGAACAGCTTTCCATTAGATTGGATTAGATTATGAGGATTCATTCCTCAGAGGTACTAGTGTTTCGTAAAATGCAGAGGACAAAACCAATCAGTGTCTCCAGGCTCTGGAATGAATAGAGAAGCTGATGCTACTGTTGCTATGTCATTTACTTATCATGTAGCCAGTAATATGCATAATGTGATATTACTTTAAATGCTGACAAAATTTTCTTTCATATAATAATTAATAATTACTTTAAAAAATGTATAAAAAAACAAGCTTGGGCAAATTCTACAAACACAATTCGAGATTCACAGTGACTGTAATAAATTATCAGAATAACAGAAATTCTATTTCCAATAAATACTCTAGGAACATGTAGCTATTATATATTATAATATTATTTATGTATACAATTATATATTATAAGTTATATACTAATTATTATATGCTCGTAAAAATGAAGCTTTTGGGAAGGAGCACATAACAATATTTCTCTGTGTCAAAATGTGAGTGGTGTGGATTTCTTTTTCTCTTTCAAGATCAAAAATAATATAATAGAGTATAGCAAGAAAATGTTTGAAAAATAGTATCAATGAAGTTGTAGCACCAGTGCATAAGCTTTACACAGATCCTTCTGTGCATGACAGAATGCTCTTTTTCCATATAAAAAATGATGACTCTAAAAGCATCACATTTTCTAGCAACTGATCCCATCCCTTGACATTGGAAAAACCCCCTGTGTTTTGGATAAGTGCATGAGATGTAATAATGCTCTATTCTTAGAAATCTGATTATGTGCTTCAAGAAGCTTAAAAAAAATCTATCAGTGATGCATTGTCAACAGGAATGTAAAAGGGCTTTTGTGTTCCTAGGGAGGTTAAAGCCATTCTTTCCTCTCTACTTAAAAAAAAAAAAAAGGTGGAAAATAAAACAAAAATTGAACCAACCCCCCAAGCTTTTTAGTCACTGCAACACAGTCATGCTTATGCTGGGTAGACATGAACACAGCTGTTACAGCTCTGCTGTGTAGGAGAGAAAAAAAAAAATCTGTACATTTGTTTACACAGTTTCTGACATTTGGCCAGGCCACTCAAGTCCCAGCTGAAGTGAAACACAAAAACCGTATGCTGCTGGCATGCTCCGAGCTGGCGACTGTGACCAGAGGATGAGACCCCGTTAACCCACGGTGGCCTCAGCGGGCAGCTCCCGGGTCAGTGCCCAGCAGCCTGAGCCTTCTGCTCTCCAGGGTGGTGCTGACAAGGGAGGGAATTGGGAAGTTGGAGGAAGCCACAGCAGAGCTGCCTGCAGAAGAGGCTTGGGGCCCTGAGAAAGGAGCTAGGGACCCAGGAGACGCCCTCAGCTGCATCCTGGGGGCTGGCAGGGCTCCCGGCAGGATCCTCAGGGGAAAAACTTACCTCACACAGAGTCCCTGGGGACCTGGGTGTGTTTTGCCTGTATAAACCTGATCAGTGTTGCCCCTTAACGAAAGGGGCTTCCAGCAATTCAAACTTCTAATGCTTTCTCTATTTATTTCTGGTGCCTCATCTAAGATACCCTAATTTTGAAGTAGCATAAAATGGAGACTTATGGTTTCACTGGGCACAGTTTCAGGATCCTTCAAAATTTTCCAGAGAATGTTGGGAGTACATAAACCTATTGGCTGCAGAGATGACATCCTCAACTGTGTTTTTTGGGAGCTGTAGAAATAGTCCACATATCCTCAGGGTCCAGAAGCGTGGATTATAAATGTTGCTAGAACACAATAGCAAATATATTTCTGCAAATTATTACATCTTCTCATTCATTTTAACTTGCATCTATATGTTAGAAAAAGTGTGAAAGCAAACTTGATTATATATAGATCTAAGAAGTTTCAGCTACTTGCTATAACCTCATGGTTCAGTTATTTAATTCCTGGACACTCTTCAGAGAGAGGTAAAATCAACATCCACTTGGTAGAATTTGTTTGCTTTTCTGTTCATCCCTCCATTGTTTTTCCAGTCCATCTAGATTGCTACAGGAAAACAGTATTTGTTTTCTTTTGGAAGTTGACAGAAAGTACAACATGTTACCCATAAAATAAGTGGAGGCCTTATGTGTTCCTGTTTTCTTGAGCTTCATGACAATTAGCTGTGAATGGGTTGGACCTATACACTGCTTGCACATGTGTACCACCTCTCCCTCTCTCTTCGAGTAAACTAAATGTAGAAATAATAATGAAAAATATCCTAACAAAAATGGTCCACTCTTTATTTTTCTTTCCCTTCAGATTTGTTTCTGATCCTGTAGGCTTTGATCTAACTTGCAGGAAAAGAAATGTATAGATCAAAGCAAAATCTGCAATGACATTCTAATAACATAATGCGTCTACAGGTCACATTAGGCATATGAGCAAGAGAATTGAATTTGAATATGATTTCAAAACCTGTTGATCAGAATATGTAAAAATATGCTTATATAAACATGGTTTTGCTCAATTCCAAGCCACTTTGAGCTAATTTAGAATTACTCAGGGGACTTTGTGGTGCAGTAGATCAGATTCTAGTTTAAATGACATGATGGTGACCGAGTGGTGGCAGCGACTAATATCTAAATTAATGTAGACAAAAATTGTAGCTGAGATGCCAAGTATGTTGAACCCTTGAAAAGAAACAATCTAAAAACTTGTCTGGAATGTGGTGATTCCACCAAGCCCTGGGTCAGAGCCTGCAAACAGTTACAGATGTAGAAATCTGTTCATGGCTATATGACAAAACACTCATCTGACCACAGACAAGTTCAGACTTGGCGCGAGGGAGCGCAGAACTAATTTAACCAAATGGAGGTACACCAAGGTTGCAGAAAGGTCCTTGGTGAGTATACTCCAGCTAGCTGTGTTCACTCAGAGACAAATGCTGCTGATCTCACTCTTGGTTTTTAGGACCCTGGCATCTTACTAGATTTATTGGATAAAGTAGAATTGTCACACTGAGATCAGTCCTAAGAGCTGAGTAGTTTTCCAGTGGTTGGGTCTGGGAAAAGGCACATCCCAGAGCACAGCCTGGGAGAGCAATTATGCAGACTGTTTTAAGTCTCTGATAAAAACACCTGACAGAATATAAATATGCATGTAGATCTCAGGGCAATAAACTTATGTTCTTTGTAATTGAAATTGAAAATGTAATTGAAATAAATTCACAAAAACCTTGTTAATGGTCCTTCATTTGATTTAGTGTATTTTGCAATATTAAGTAATAAACATCCTACTTCAGTGGTCAATAAGGAAATTAATAAGAATATTGGATGTGAAAATTATAGAAGAATCTGAAATTGTTTAGTGATTATGCTTGTTGTTTTGACTTAGTGTATCTCTGTTGAGGAAAAGATGTGATATCAATATTCTGAGATTATTGAAAATATGAGAAATGGCTGAGAATATACACAGTGTATGCAAGCATTACATTTGTCATTCTAGTTCAGAACTCAGAGGTAAAAGCCTCCATAACCCAGACATGGATTGCTGGGGCAGGAGCTATGTGGCTTTGATTCTACTGTTATTCTATGACAGCTCTTCTAAGTGCACTAAGAATGAAAAAGGGAGATTTATATAATTCTTGTTTCCTTTGTTCAGAAAAAGAGCTAGCAGCTCCCCGTGGGAGTGACTCCCTCTGACATTGGATCCTTCTGTATCCTCAATGGGGTGTCCTGCAGGTGGGCTGTGTGTTAGAGCCTTCCTGCTCTCTGTGAAGAAATAAAAAGCCAAACGTGAGGAAATTTTTCTGGGGAAATATCATCTGTAAAGATTTCCAGGAACTCCTCAACTGCATCATGTTGAAGCTGGGCTGAACAGAGATGAGCACTGTTCTTTCTGCTGTGTCCCCCCAGCTGGGGCCAAAAGCCACTCCACTGAAATGAGGCAGATGTTGACCATTCTCCTTTAACACTTCGTAGTTTCAGACTCTGGCTTAGGTGTCCTTTTGAGCAGTGATGTCCCATCAAGATCTGATAAAGAGAAACAAAAAAAAACAAAACAAAAAAAAAAATTACTGCAGAAAAAAGACAGTAATCTCTAAGCAAACCAAGGACTGTCCAAAATGGTCAAACAGTGAAAATTTGATCTGGAAAACACATAGTATACATTCTATTATTTCCCTCATGGAGACAGCAGTCCTGAGAGTCATGGTTTGGTATCTTCGCTGCAAGTATGAAATATCTAAAATCTGTTATTTGCCTGTGGTATGCATACTGAGAAAACATTATTCCCACAACTGTCAACACATTTCGAAGTTTAGTGCTTATACTTGCAGTAGTAAGGGTGTAATGATAATTGATGGAATGTAAAGCCTTTTTACTTCTTTGAAGTTAATGGCAGAAGGATAGGTTGAAAGACAGACCAAGATGGTTGAAGTTGTTCAGGAGAAATTGAAGTTTCAGCTCATCACAAAGAGTGGTCTGGCTCCCATATGCACTTGGAACCATAGAGTGCTGCTTTAGCTTAATTTTCTTATATCTTTTAAATCTGTAGCCCTTGCTTTTCCACTTAAAGTAGAACAACGTAAACACTTTGCTTTTTAACTTTTATGCCCCTGATGAAGCAAGTATATAATTGTTTAGCTTTTAAAATCATTATTTCAGATCTTAGTTATGGAACTTCATTGAAATAAAAAAGGACACTTCAACAGATTAGCAGTCTTTTCCTCTTGCTGTAAAATCATTTAATCAAGTTCACGACATCAAAAGTATTTCTATAGCAACATCTGATTTTACAAACACAAGATTAAGCTTTTGCTGCTAGAATGTGCAAGTGCAACTCAGCTAAATGGAGCTGTGCGTTCTGTGTCAGCAGAAAGTTTGGCCCCAAAGCTTTATTATTTAGATTGTGAACTCCTGAAGTGATGAACTATATTTCTGTTTGTTTCAGAGATCCTTGAACTTCTTTATAAATAATAAAATCACAACACAAAGCCTCAGGGAAGAGGAATACTGACTATGAGAGAGAAGGTCTTTGTACAAATAGAGGAAACCCTCACTTCAGCTGCCTTACAGGGACTTGGAAATTAATAAATAGTCAAGTATTTATTATGTATATTGGTCTTGAAATAAAGCTTTGAACAATGTGTATTTAGATCTCTCTAAATACTTCAGCATGGGTGCCCCATACAACTCACTGATGGATGAATGTAAATACTGAATGTATTTATTGTGTTTTGGGTAAGTACAATGAAGGAAGTAAAGTATGGGAAGAACCTTTATGGTCCCTTTTTCAGATGTGCTTGGGAGAGGACTTACTGTGAAGGGTCTGGGAAGATAGGAGTCTCACTGCTACCTTCTGGCAATGTGTCTCACCATGATGTGATGCCAATGAAACCATCACCTCATGGAGTACCTTGACCATCCTGGTACCTTCCCACCTGACAGCTGATGTGGATGCCCACCTTACAAAGACAAAAATTTTCTTTGGTTCATCAATGCCAAACAGCTAGGCAGTGCAGCTCTGAAGAATTAAAGACCATCGGTCACATTTGGAAGTAATTGGTGAGGTTTTTGCTTTAAACTTAAGTAAAATAGAACGAGGAAAACAATAGTCTTTATCAGGAAATGAAGGTTTGGATTCTTGAACCAGAACACAGGCATTTGGTGAATAACTTAACCAAAAAGTCGTTGTCTGTGCCATTTGTAGTACCAATTTCAAGACATTAGCAGTCTAGGCAAGCATCACTCTCTATTGGAACAACCTGAGAATATGGCTAAACACGAGCTCCAGTAGAGTGAACAAGCAGATCATAAAGCAATGATTTTACAGGACTGAACTAGTTTGAATACTAATTAAATAAATGTATAAATGTTGTTATACTGTCAAATTATTGGTGAGAATTTGCAAGAGCCCTCCTGCTGCAGAAATTATCAGATAACGATAATCACAGTATCTCTTTTTCAACATAGACCAACACAATGCTAGGAATTGTATACAGGGGAAATCCCTCAGGGCCGGATGTAAATCTAATTTATTCCCACAGAAAATGTTAAGAAGAAATGTGTTTCCTATAAGGACTGCTGGAATTACATATAGAGTTAATTGCTTTGAGACAGATAGAAAAGTAGATGCATTTGCAACTAAGACAAGGACTACTAGGGGATTTTGGGTTCTTCCATGAGTTTTTTTAATCTTTGAAATTACATGTAATTTAGAAAATATGTTAATTATCTGTTTTCAATTTATCTAATCTCAAGGAAGTTCTGAAAGCCACCAAGATTTTTTGTCAATATGCTTCCACTGCCAGAAGTGTTACTTTGGGTGCTCTGTACATTAATGTATTGTAGAGCTGTGTTAAGAGAGATACAGCACTTCCTTTCAGGTTATCTAATCTGATACTGCTTTTCTGTATGAGTGTTTTATAGATTTGCCTTCAAAGGCCTGGGGAAAAAAGAGTTCTATGTTTTAGGGATATGAACATCATGAAAGACTGGATGAATCAGAAAAATAAGTGTAAAGTTAGATGCACAATGATGAATGAAATATATTCTTCATTAGTATTGGAAAGAAATTGTCAATGAATCACCAGGAATGATGGTAATGGTGATTTTACTACAGAGCTGACTCAATTGTATGTTGTCAGGCAGGTGATAACTTTAACTGCTTCTTTTCTAAGCAGGTAAATAATGCGAAAAGCATTCTAATAATGCAAAAATAGTTACTGTAGGTCCAAACCAACTGCAGACAAATATTCCCTGACTTGCTCATAACATGTACTCCATTACTCATCATCTGATCAAATTGTCTGCCTTCTAAGTGCTTGTAATATTTGTTGAGAAAAAGTGCCTTTTCCAGCACCCTGCAGGACAGACAGGTTTAAAAAAATATCCTTCTCTTAAAAAAGATGCTTCCATAGAACAAACATTTTTTTCTTTGTATAGATCATTTCAGAGAAGAACAGAATGTACATGACTCTAAGTGGAATAAGAATTGTGTCCTTCCCAAAAAATTAAGGACCATTCAGAATACATTATTAGTAAAAATAACAAGACCAAGCAACTTAATCAGAGAATTTAGTTCCTTTTGCTGAAATGTCCAAGAACAGATATTTTTCAAACTTAGCCAATTTCAGTTTGTGCTGTTTACTTTAAGGATTACACATAATTAGTTGTTATGAAACAGTGCAATTATAGCAGTAGCATTGTTTAGCTTCTCAGATGTGACAGCATTTCTGATAGCAATTCTAAAATTCAGTTTTTGGTTAAGCATGTGTCCTAGGGTGACTTTATGATGCTGAATTGTATTCCCGTTCAATGGTTTAGCCCAGAAATAAGTTTTGCACCTTTAAAACTAGATCTGAGGGTGAAGGGGAGAGGAAGGAGAAGCGGTGGAATGTCTGAGGCGACTGTATTCAAAAGCACAGAGATAAGAGCTTCAACTTTCCTTCTCACGGACTGTGTTGTCTGCAGCACGGACAGCAGGAGAGAGCTCTCCTTTGCTTTTAGTTAGTTTTTTAGTCAGATGAGGCAGACAGGTCCCCCAGATTGTGGCTTTTCTTCTTCTTGGAGCTGATTGGGCCTGCTCTGGACTGAAAACCCAGAAAACCACCAGGAGCTCACACCTGTGGCCCACTGGGGCCCAGGACGTGGTATTTTCCAGCACAGGAGGGACTGATAAGAGACTGAGTGAGCCAAGCTACAGCCCATGACAATTCATTCAATTTCTGAATTTGCCACCTCTTCAGAACAGCAAGAGGTTTTATAGTTTAATATTATTCATTTTTCATGCTTGTGGATACTTTGATTTTTAAATAAGCAATATTTTCCACTTTTCTCCAAACAAATATTTTCCTGAACAAGTAGGGGAAGGGGCCAATTGAATTGTTTTCTAGATGGACCCCTTTGGAAGTTTTCTCCCAAATTTGCCCTAAACCTGGACAGCATGAAAAAAGGCAATCTTACTTATGAACTATAATGGGAGTAGCTCATATAAAGAGAATTCTGTGTAGAAACTGGTAGGCTTTAGTTTTGAGTTGAAATAAATCAATACAATAAATTTTTTTTATTTCAGATAGAAGGGAGCATGTGTGTGCATTGTTTGGTTTTTTTGTTTAGAGGGGTGGAAGCTAATTAATTGTGTAGTAGTCACAACAGCACTTTGGAACACAACTTGGACAAAAAAGGAACTTATGTTATTTGATTGACAAATATGTACTTCCACAGGTATTCATATTTCAAATAATCATCTACAGAAATTAGCTCTATATTTAAGTATTTTAAGCTGAATTAATATCTTTTGCTCTCCCATGGTATTTGTTTAAAATTCTCTCCACTTCCATTTGGTCAAAGAATACAAAAATAAAAAGAAAAAACCTCCAAAATCCAAGACAGTAACCTGAGCCTTTCACATCTTCAAGACTGCATTGTTCCTGCAAAAAGGCAGAGTTAAACAGCACCGTTTATTCAATTCCCCAGGGTGAAGTACTTGTAGTTGATTTTGTACTTGTATTGCTAGGAAATACAGAGTTCACTGACTGTCTCCTAACTTATGAATGTCACTGCACTCCAGGCTCAAAGAAAATTGTTTATGACCAAAATATATAGGCACTTAAGTCTTTGTGTGCATGATACTCAGAACAAGAAATCTGGGAATGAGAAGCCGACACAGAACATTTGTTACGGTAATAATAAGAGATCATACTGTGGTTTTGTGGTCTGGTGCAGGCAGACTGTTTTCTATGAACTTCACAACTTCCCTCATTCATTTTCCCTGTATTTGAAATGGGAGCAATGTCTCACTGCTTTAAGCAGATTGGAAGAGCTAGCAGGGTGTTTGTAAAGCAATGTAGGAGAAACACAGACAGCCAACAGAAAGCCAAATTAAATAGCTGTACTGAATATGAAATAGAAATCTTTAAGAGGAAGTCTGAGAAAAAACATCTGGCAAAGGAGGCATGGGAGGCCTGACAGAAGGAACAGAAAAGCAGGATTATTGGTTTGTTTTTCCCTTTGTAGATCAAACTGACATGTCAGATGCAATGCAATCTGTTGTTTGTACAGGAAAAATTGGGGGAAGAAAGACTGGGAACATCCAAACTAAAGAGCGTCATAAAAATTAGCTGTGCTGTGCTGTGCCAAGAAGTAGGTGGAGAGTGTGGATGGAAGCACAGGGTACATGGGAGGATCTGGCATTGAGCTCCACAAGTCTCCTAGGACAGGGCTACTGCGAGAGAGGATCCAGGCTGGGCTGCTGTGCTCATGGGCAGAAGAAAACAGCTTTTTGGGTCTCTACAAGGAAGTGAAAAAATGGGACAAAATGTCTAACGACCATCAGCTCAACTTGATAATATAGTGATGCATCAGTGAAATGAGCTTCCAGAGATTGTAGAGACTTGATTTCTTCATACTGTCTTTCCCCCAGAGAGGGAATTGTTCTTCAATTTCAGCTTCACTCTTTCATTTTTACCTCATATTTCTTCATTTTTCCTATATTGTCTTAGTTGTCTTCTGTCCTATTCCTATTTCTCTCTTTTCTCCATTGACTTGTTTATTTCTTCTTTGCATTCCACAGTGTTGCTATGCACTGATTTTTCCAAAGTCTTGCTGTGTGTTGCTTCTTCAGTAAATAATAGCAGTGGTATCTGTTCAGGTGTGGTACTCTTCTCCAGTTCTCTTGCCTACAGGTAATGTTCCTGTTTGGAGAATCAAAACCAAACTGATGTCCCAAAACTTGCAGCTACATACAAACAGAGACTTTATTAACAAAAAATTGACAATTAATGTAAGACAAATTAATATTGTCAGACAGTGAATTACAAGGCAGAAGATCCTGCCTGATAAGCCAAAGACTTAGTAACTTAGCTCTAAGAAAGATACAGTCTTTTGTAGGTGTCGAGAGAGCAGGAGAACCCCTAGGAGATGTAAAGAGCAACAAAACATAAAGCAATGTCCAAGCTCTGGGCATAGAGTTAATTTTCATCATGGTGGCTAGTATGGGGCTATGTTTTGGACTTGGGCTGAAACAGAGTTGATAACACAGGGATATTTTGGTTATTGCTGAGTAGCCATTGCACATCATCAAGGCTTTTTCTGCTCCTCACACCACCCTGGCAGCAAGAAGGGTGGGGGTTCACAGAGAGTTGGGGGGGAACACAGCCAGGACAGCTGAGCCCAACTTACCACAGGGATTTCCTATATTATATGACATCATATTCAGCAAATAAAGCTGGGGGAAGTGGGAGGAGGGAAGGCACATTTGGAGTGATGCCATTTCCAGAATCACCATTGTGTGTTCTTGAGCCTTGCTTTCCTGGGAATGGATGAACAGCTGCCTGCCCACTGAAAGTGGTGACTGAATTCCTTGTTTTGCTTTGCTTGTGTGTGTGGCTTTTGGTTACCCATTAAAGTGTCTTTGCTTCTACCCATGAGTTTTCTCAGTTTTATTCTTCTGATTCTCTCCCTAGTCCTGCTAGTGAGGGAGTGGGTGGGCTTAGATGAGTTGGTCTTAATTGCCAGCTGGGTTTAAATGAGAACCAGAACAAGCAGAAAAGGGCTTGTGTTGAAGATCCATAATGGAGCTCTGTAGGATCGTTGTGAGTGATCAGATCTGGGAGTTGATCTTGTCATACTGAATGGGAGACACAAAGGCCTACAGAAAGCCTGTGAAAATTAGATAGATAGATAGATAGATAGATAGATAGATAGATAGATAGATAGATAGATAGATAGATAGATAGTTAACTTTTCTTCTATGTGTTAGAGAGGGAGGAGCCAGCAGAGTGACATGGCTGAAAAAATTTAGCTAGGTGGGTAACCCATTTCAAGCTTCTTTCTTCTTCTTCTTATAGTTTAAGAAACTTTAAAAAAAGAAAAAAAAAAAGAGAAAAGAACACTTGGATTCATATCACAACTTTATTTCAAAAGCGATGGCTAAAGTTAGCACTGAGTTTTGTGCAACTCAGAATCACAAAATCACAGAATATCCTGAGTTGGAAAGGACCAGGAGGGATCATTGAGTCCAACTCCTGTCCTTGCATAGCAACATCCCCAGTAGGCACACTGTGTGCCTGAGAATGTTGTCCAGATGCTTCTTGAACTCTGTCAGGCTGGTGCTGTGACCACTTCCACGGGGAGTCTGTTCCAGTGACCAAAGGCTCTCTGGGTGAAGAACCTTTTTCTAACCTAAACCTTCCCTGACACAACTTCAGGCTCCTCCCTTGGGTCCTGTTACAGAGGCGAGGTCAGTGCCTGTCCCTCCTCTTCCTCTCATGATGAGGATGTAGTTTGCTATGAGGTGTCCCCTCAGTCTCCTTTAGGCTGAACAGAGCAAGTGACCTCAGCTGCTCCTTGTAAAGATTCCCCTCATGGCCCTCCTTTGAACACTCTCCAATAGCTTTATATCTCTTACACTGTGGCACCCAGAACTGCCCCCAGCACTTGAGGTGAGGCTGCCCCAGCGCAGAGCAGAGCAGGACAATCCCCTCCCTTGCCTGGCTGGTGATGCTGTGCCTGATGCCCCCATGACACAGGTGGCCCTCCTGGCTGCCAGGGCACTGCTGACTCATGTTCAAGTTGCCATCAACCAGCACCCCCAGGTCCCTTTCTGTGTCACTGCTTTCCAACATCTCATTCCCCAGTCTGTCTGCACATCCAGGGCTGCCCCATCCCAGGTGCAGAATCTTGTTCACCTTCATAGAGCTGGTGATCATCCAGCCCTTCAATTTGTCTAGTTTTTCTGTAGGACCTCTCTGGCTTTGAGACAGTCAACAGTTCCTCCTAGTTTTGCATTGTCTGCAAACTTGCCTAGTATCCCATCCAGTCCTGCATCTAAATCATTAATAAAGATGTTGATGAACACAGAGCCTAAGATGGAGCCCTGTGGAACCCTACTGATGACAGGTCCCCAGTTTGATGTCACTCCATTCACATCCCTTGTGTTGACCCGTAAGCCAGTTGCTCGCCCAATGCTTGATGTGTTTATTCAGCTCTGTGTCGGACATTTTGTCCAGAAGGATTCTGTGACAGACAGTATCTGAAATCCAAGAAGATTACATCACCTGGCTTCCCTTAATCAACTAGGTGTGTTACCTTGTTGTAAAAGGAAATCAGGTTTGCTAAACAGAACTTTTGTCTCGTTAACCTCTTTTGGCAGTGACCACTGACTGCATTATCCTTTACATGTTTTTCAATATCTCCCAGAATAATCTTGTCCATAACTTTGCCAGGAACTGAAGTGAGACTATAGCATGCCTGTAGTTTTCAGGGTCCTCCTTTTTTCCCTTCTTGAAAACTGGGACAATGCTCACTAGCTTCCAGTTAGCTGGAACTTCTCTGAATTCTGAAGACTGCTTAAAAATCATTGAGAGGGGCTTTATGATGACATCAGAAGCTCTTTGAGTATTCTTGGATGAATCCCATTATGCCCCATCGATTAATAGGAATATAGCTGGAGCTGCAGATCCTGCACAGGAATTGATCATTCTTGCAGTCATGGTCCTCCAGCTCAGGGCACTTAGACCCCCTTGATGCATCCTGTGTGTTGAAGAGGCAAAAAATGCATCAACACCTCTGCTGTGTCCCTGTCTCTGTTTATGATGTGATTAACTTCATTCCGTAATAAGCTTTTATTTTTACACTGCCTATTGCCATTAATATATTTTTTTAAAACTCTTTTTACTCAATTGAGTACCCCTCAATTGTGGCCAGCTTCAACTCCACTTGAACTTTGTCTGCACAGATTTTCTCTCCACAGTGATGAGCAGCATTTTTGTATTCCTCCCACATCACCTGACCTTGTTTCCACTGGGCATACACCTTCCATTTTTGTATTACCAAGAGAAAATCCTTGTTCAGTCAAGCTGGCCTGCCTTGCCTGCTTAACTTCCAACATTTAGGAATTGCCTACTCCTTTGCCCTTAGGAGGTGATGTTTAAAAAGCGACCAGCACTGGCAGACCCCAGCACCTGCAAAAGCATTTTCCCAGGGTACCTTCCTCACTAGTTCCCTGAGCAGCCTGAAGTCTGCTCTCCTCACATCCAGAGTTGAGGTTTTGCTGGCATTTTTCCTTCTGTCAGCAGAGATTTTTAAACTTGATCCATTTATGGTTGCTGTGGCAAAGACAGCCACCAATCAACACTTCATTAACCTTTCTCTTGGCAAGCAATAGATCAAGAAGGACATCTTTCCGAGACTGCTCTCTAAGGACCTGTTCTATAAAGTTGTCATCCAGGTTTTTTTGGAACTTTCTGGTCCAAGTTGTACCAGCTGTGTGATGCTCCCAGTTAATTTCTAATGAGTTGAAGAAAAAATCATCAGCACCATTGTCCTTGCTGGGTAGTCTATAGCAGACTCTCATGATGACATCTGCATTATTTGTTTGCCTCTTGGTTCTTACCCAAAGGCTCTCAACTGTGCCATTTTCAACTGTGAGCTCCATACATTCTAACCCTTCTGTATACTTTAGAAGGGTTGTAATGTATGGAGTTCACCCCTTCGCCCCTCCATCTCTCCTGCCAGCCTACCCCTCCTGAAGAACCTGTAACCATCCATCAGAGCACTCCAGTCACAGGATTCATCCCACAAGATTTCATTTATGCCAGTGATGTCAAATCTCTGCAACTGGGCCAAAGCTTTGAGCTTTGAGCTCCTCTTTGTTCCTGGTTCTCCGTGTATTAGTGTAGAAACATTTCAAGTGTGGTACATTGTAGCAAATGACTGGTGAAGCCCATTAAGGCATCTCATTAGTGCTCATTTCCTCAAGTTTTGGCACACCATCCCATTGTTCATCACTGATTTTGACACTTCCCCTGGTATAAGCTAGTTTAAAGCTTTGTCAACAAGCCCCACTGGCACCTGTGCTACAACTGTTTTTCCCACCTGAGATAGGTGTGCGCAGTCTGGGACCAGGTGTTGAATAGATCATCCCGTGGTCAACAAACACAAATTTTTTCCCCTGGCACCAGGCTTGGAGCCATGCATTGACTTCACGTATCTGCTTAGTCCTAGCAATATTATTCATTGCTACTGGAAAAATCGAGGAAATCACTACCTGTGCTCCTGATACCTCTACCAATCATCCCAAGGCCCTGAAGTCTCTTTTTTTGCCCTCGGAGTTATCTTTGTAATTTTGTCACTTTCAGTTTGAATAATCAATAGCAGATAGTAATCAGAGGGCCTTATTAGACTGAAGAGTTCTCCAGTGATGTCCCTCATTTGAGCCCCTGGGAGACAGCAGACTTTCCTGTGAGTTGAGGGTCTGCATGTTGGACTCTTTGTTCCCCTTAGAAGGGAGTCTCTTTTTAAAACTACCTTTCTTTTCCTCTTAACAGAGGAGATCATGATGGTACATGTTGGTGTTATTTTAGGAGGCTACACAATTCCAGATGGATTTTCACCCATCTCATCAGCTGCCTTCTAGTTCCAGAGACTCATACCTGTTGTGAAATGTACAAGTTCTCTTTGTCAAATCCTGGGAAGCAGAAGGAACCTTCCTCTTGGTATATGCCGTGACCTGCTTCCAGCTTTCATCATTAACAGACCCTTTGCTAACAGTCCTTTAACTAATTCCCCTGCGGGATTCTGAGTCCACCTGCTTCTCCACTAAAATGAAGGTTCAAGACTCCTGAGAGTCTTAAGGCTATAGCGTCTCTGAACATAACTGGTTCCCTTGGATACTGTGTAGCCCGTTCACTTTTTCCTGTAGCTCCTTAACCTGGTGACACAGTTCCTCAGCCACAGCAGACTTTCTGCCCCAGCCTCACAGAGAGGCATCAGGCACTCTCGGCAGCCAGTGATGTGGAGAGCTGCATCTACCTTCAGCATGTCTGTCTGTCTGGAGGCCTCTGACATGGCTGGTTCACTGACCCTCACAGCTACATGGGACTGAGCTTCAGGGCATGCCAATACCATACCTGAGGAAGCTTAATCTAGTATGCTAAAAAGATTGGGGTTGCAAGGATGTCTTTGTTCTTCCTTACCAGCTACTGCGTATTTTTCCTGACTTGACTCTACTCACAGATGGTCACAGGGGAGCCCTTCCTGCCCGCCCTGCCTGCAGGAGCTCCGACGCAGACTGCTGTGCCATGCCCTCACTGCTCTGCTACGTCCTCGCGGCACTGCCATGCCCTCAGTGCCGCGCCATGTCCTCAGTGCCGTGCCATGCCCTCATTGCTCTGCCATGCCCGCACTGCCGTGCCATGCCCGCACTGCCACGCCATGTCCTCACTGCCACGCCATGTCCTCACTGCCATGCCATGCCCTCACTGCGCTGTCATGCCCTCACTGCTGTGACATGCCTTCACTGCCCTGCCATGTCCTCACTGCCCTGCCATGCCCTCACTGCTGTGACATGCCCTCACTGCTGTGACATGCCCTCACTGCCCTGCCATGCCCTCACTGCTGTGACATGCCCTCACTGCCCTGCCATGTCCTCACTGCTGTGACATGCCCTCACTGCCCTGCCATGTCCTCACTGCGCTGCCATGCCCTCACTGCTGTGACATGCCCTCACTGCCCTGCCATGCCCTCACTGCCCTGCCATGTCCTCACTGCGCTGCCATGCCCTCACTGCTGTGACATGCCCTCACTGCCCTGCCATGCCCTCACTGCATGCACTTCACCTGGGGCCCTGTTCGTTGCCCTATGGCTTCAGAGTTGTGATGGGGCCTGGGGGATGCTGCATGGGTTACTGAACTTGGGAACCCCTCTGTACAGCTTGATCTCACTGTCTGGTCCTTCTTTCAGTCACTGCTGCTTCAAAACAAAGATGTAATTGCAAAAGTTTCAGTGTAGACTTGCAGTTGGATGCAAATTTTCCCGAAGTACAAAGAGGACAAAGAATACATGTAAAGTCCCCACCTTCACCTGAAGCTAGTAATACAGATTATACAGATGGAAAATAGTTTTAGGCAACTCCTTTAGGAAAGGTCCTCACAAGATAATATATCTGTTTCGGGGCCACTTTTCTCCTAGACTTTTTCCAAGAAAATGGCAAGCCCTTTTCTAGTGTTGTCAGAGACAAAAAATACAAAGTATCAGATTCCAAATGCCATCTCAGTGCAAAGTCCCTGCTCAGAAGCCAACCCAGTAAAAGTCTACTCACTTATTCCATTCAGCTCAAGGTCATGTCCTGCTCATATCAATCAATCAATCTTATTACTTTTTTCCATAACTGATATCACTAAATGGATAGATTAAAAGGCATTAGGTCAGCCTGAGTACACATACAGTAAACTTCAGAATTCCTGTCATCTCATCTTCTAAAGTATAATAGCTTTAGTGAAATTGTTATTCTAATTCTGCCAAATTTGGATAACTTTTCAAAGTAGTGATGCTATTTAATTTAAATGGGATCATTTCCTTTCTCAATATTTCCATCATACAATTTAATGTCAAGCACGCGGGAGTTTAGCAACACCTCCTCATCAAACATACAAAACAAGAATAGTTGGCAATCAGTGGAATGCACGAAAATCAGTTAAGAAGTTCTTATACAAAGAGCCTACTTAGACTAAAGATATAGTGTACTACTTTTCAGGTGGAAATCATACTGATAGACTCAAAGTTGATAGCTGTAGTGGCTTTGTGCTGTGACATCTTAAGTCTCATTAACATCAGTTGTATGTATGGTTCAAAGAGATAATATACAACAGAATATGTAAATTAATGTAATGAAATATGAACCTCAGTGCAGGCAGGTGAAAATATTAAGGATCTAATCTGGCAACTGCTTTGTCATCTAGTTAACTACTCCGTCACAGTGCATTTACCTACGTGCAGGAGCATTGACCGAGTCAGGCCCTAATTTTTGCCGGTCAAATCTGTTCTTTGTATTAAAGAAAAATAGATAACGTTGAAATAACAGGTTTAGAAATACACTTCTTGGCTATTTTCAGCAACACAATTTAATCCTAACTCTTGGCTTTCATTCCATTCTCAGTTATGATGATTAATAAGTAAGGAGAATATCAGTAACATGTTGCATTTACTTAATGCCGTTCATTTGATGATTTTAAGGTCTTCATGGCCGTGAATAAATTAAGCGTTAAGACAACAGCCTGGAAGTAAGTAGTTTTGTCATATAAGGAAGAAAATGAAACATGAGGAATGACATGAATCACCCAAGTTAAGTCAGTGCCTGGCTGGGACGCAGAACCTGGACATTTGGGCTCTTGCTTTTCTTCTAACCACTAAGCACATTTTCTGAACTTGGTCAATTGGAGTGCTTTGCATAAGAAAAATCAAATAAAAAAAACCCAACCAAACAACAAGCCACAGAAAGAAAATAATGAATCATGAATCAGAGAACCTTCAGATTGAGAGCCTGAGGAGGCTGCCTTCTGGAGGTCTTTCTAGATACCTTTGCCAGGCAATCACTGAGAAAACCAGATGCAGCTATTCTCAAGAAAATATTGCAAGACTTTCCCTGTGGTTTTGTACCCTGTTGTTCCAAAGATATTTCTAAAGCAAATTTCATATAATAGTCAGAGGTGGGTGTCTGTAAGGGAAGGGGTGGATGGGAAGCTATGTATTCACCCACATCCCCATGCTCCTTGAAGATGCCCCCAGCTCTACACCTCACTCAAGATGAATGAAAAATAATCCACCAGGTCTTTTTTAAAAAAAAACCTCAGATTTACCTTAAAATGGAACTTTAAACACTGACTGCTAAAGGATTGACTTTCAGACTTGGCCCAGTGCAGCACATATTGCAATCAATACAGTCCTTCCTCTTAGCTGCAAAGCTAAGATTATGATGATTTTGTTAATCAAGAGAAAAATGAAATGTTTTCTTTAGAGATTTCTTAACATTCTTATAAAAAAGAAAATAATGAAAAGGAGAAAAAGTGATAATGAAATAACAAAATGACAATGTATCTCTAGTGTAGAAAGATGACATTGACATTCTCATTGACATTTACCTCTCTGACTTGAGCTTGAGATACAGTGCTTTTCTCAGAGCAATAAGAAGTAATGAAATAGGTTCAATAATCAACCATAAAATCATCAGCTTCAAATCTGCTCATTCTCTGTTGGTCTAAAATGTATACATGCACACCCAGGTACAGGTACATACTTCCTCATGTGGCTAATTTTATAACATTCACACTTAGGTTTTTTGATGGATGGTTGCAGGCCTGTCATATTTTGTGATTACAGCAGACCTGATCTGAAAGATGAAGATGCTTCCCTCAGCAAGCACTCATTCTGTCACACTGGGAGTAGGATCTCAGTTTTTGTGCCTGGAGTATTCTGGCTTAATATGGACCTGAAGAGGCTCAAAGGATTCAAGCAAGGTCAAGCAAAACTGAAGACAACAACAGGGAGTCATAAAGAAGCGAAGAGAAGAGGAGAGGAGAGGA
>VXAX01003275.1:0-11450 GCA_013399835.1 Leptocoma aspasia | reverse complement strand
AGAGAAGAGAAGAGAAGAGAAGAGAAGAGAAGAGAAGAGAAGAGAAGAGAAGAGAAGAGACAAGGAAAAACACAGAAGCAAAAGAAACATGGACATTTTCCCTTCTTTTGGTTACAAACCAGTAAATCCAGGAAAAGTGATGACCTACATGGACTTACGCTAAACATGCTCCAGTAAACAGAAGGAGATGTGATCTGAGGTGCTCTCAGCAAGATAACTTTTTTTTTGTTCTTTTGGTCACGGGTATTTTCATCTGAGAGGGAAAGTATTCATTCTCCTCCACTCTCCAGTCATCTTAACTTGTTTTTGTAATTCTGTGCAGAGATTCTTTGACCAAAGTGTTCTGTAACATCCAGGTGAGAAAGGGGAACTTTATGGCTGCCTACCTGAAAACAATTATGGTTAGGACCACCACTGGGACCTGGGACAGCAACAGCAGTAGCCTCTGATTCCTCAGAGGTTGTTTTTGTTCTACCACTGCTTATCTCATGTTGTGACTGATGGGAAACCTGGCTGCCTTGGAGTGCCTGAGCTCCTTTCCCTCTTTTTTTATTTTTTGAGTCTCTTCATGTAGTTACATGATCTCCATTCACTTTTATATCCAGGTACCTGCTGGGCTCAGAGCCAGGTTTGACACTAACTCAGAAGCTCTACCACAGACTCCTAAGATCTGCATTTGTCCTGTTTCCAGGCTGTACACTATACACAGGCATAGGTAATGCATGCCAAAGAAGTTCTACATTGTTTGTGAAATGTATAGGTTCAGGACTATACTGCTCTTGTTCAATGGAAAACATTACACTGAACTTGACCTTCTGACTGAATGCAATGCTGCTCTAATAGCATGTCTTTCTCATTTGTATTGCTCAAGGAAATCCTGTTCTCTGTGACATTAGGTTTTATCTCTGCCATCAACCTCTAGCAGAAAGACATACAGAAGCTCTGCTTGAGATGCAAATTGTTTTTTTATTATTATTAATGCTGAATAACCACTTCATCTTTATAGTTCATTATTTTCAGAATTCATCTATTCATTTTTCTGGAATTTGAGAAAAATGGAGTTTTTATGTCTTATTTAACGAACTGTGGTTTACACCATAATGGAATAGCAAATGACTGTCAGATCACAGATAATATGCCATCTGTGATGTTATACTAAGTTGTTGGGCCAAATATTCTGGTATAAGTCAGCACAGCTTAATTTATATGAACAGAGCCTTTCAATCAAACTTAAAATAAAAAATCCATCCACTCAAATTATCATTTCCTTCTTCTAATTGCAGGACCAAAGTGCAGATTTCAGAAGTTGTATTAAAATGTCTGGGAGTGTGAAAGCACTACAGCAGGAAATCAAACCAAACTTCTAAAAAGAAGTTCACATATACCTTAAATATCTTTTTGCTGCTATATTTTTTTGTGTTTTGTCTGCCTCTAAACATTAAACCATTCAGTCTGTAGCAGAATTTTTATCTTCAGTCCTCAAAAATTAATGCATGAACTGAGTCTTTCCATTTTTCAGTCTGCTTACAATTCTCGGGGACAGGCAGGGAGATTGCTGTGTGTGGACAGCAGATTGTTGAGACAACCCACAGACCTCACAACCCCTCCAATGATGGAGATATAGCGTGGCCAGTTTCTCACCAGACATGTGATGAGAGAAACACAATTTTGTAAATGTTAGAGGTACTTCCAGTCATTCAACATGAGGGAACATGGCTTTGCAATGCCAGCATGGGATGTTATATGACCTGTCCCTGCTATAACATCTTCCACCCTGCCTTGAAATCACATAGAGCCACAGCTATTGCCATTGTCAGGCACTGACAAGGGTAAGCATGATGTGAATGCTGTGACTGAACTGCCTGTGACTTGGTGGGACAAGAACCTCACAGCCACTCAGCATGTGGGCAAGGACACAGACAAATTAGAGAGCAGCACAGGTGTGATCAATATTTTCTCAAATTCTATACTTAATAGCAAACTGAAAAATATTTTAAAACCCCAGTAATTCTATGGGGGTGCGAGGGGGAAGCGAGTCTAGGACATTTTGGAAAGACCCTGCAATAATTGCAATAGCTACAGGTATACCCACAGTCTGTTTAAACCTTGTCAGCAATAGAAGTTCTGGACTGAGAAGGTGAGAACTGAAACTCTTCCATTTTTATCCTCTGAAAACAAAAAATAGCTTTCACCTTGCAGTGCATCAGCACAAACTAGTCTGCTCACATCCAAGCACTCAGAAACATACTGCCAGCACTCAAGCACTGTTTGGAAAACAGGCAGCTTTGGGAAAAAAAGGATGGGAAAATTTTTCCACAATGTTTGGGAGTGCTTGGCATGCAGAAAACCCCTGCTGGCTCCCTGCTGCTCTGCCTGGGAGACAGAACACAGAACTGCAGATTCTGCTGATAGCATCCTAATGTGTTAATTTTGCTGCTGCTTTGAGTGGTTTTCATCATCCTTGGTCAAAGCAAGAGAAGGACAGGAGGGACATTTTACTGGTCCCTTTGAAGCCCACAGCAGGTTTTCATTCAATGGCAAAGTGTCACAACCTGTGCTTGACGAAACAATTTTGCATTTTTGCAGTAAACTGCATTTCCCTAAAAGATTTTATCTGAACTCTAGGTCCAAGCCATAATCCCATGGTTACATAAGAGTTGGCCTTGGACCTGGCATCCCGTGCAGATGATGTCCCTTCACTTAATGTAACCCATCACAGCAAACCCTGGATGTCCTATTGATGGCAATGCCTCCCCGTTGTCTGTAGCTCTGTGCCTTCTCCTAAAGTTTTATCTTGGCCTTTCTTGGTTTTCACTTTCACACTTGCACTCACACTGGGGCACCAGGACCATCTGCACCAGAACTATGTCAGAGCAGGGCAGAAGAGATCATCAGGGTGGGTTGGTTATCTTCTTTGCTGACCCTTTGGTTTTGGTCCTGCACCAAAATGTTTCCTTGCAGGGAAAGTCGTAAGTAATGTCTGGGATATTGTCGCAGATGATTCCCTGCTCTGACTCTGGTGCCACAGGCTGTCTGAGGGATGTGACCCTTGAGCTGAATGCTGTAAGGAAGCAAAGGACTCTCACACTGTGTACACCCAGAATGAGTTTTATCCTCAGACAGAAAGGGCACTGGTTATGTTAACTGGAAAAATAAACTCCAGCCTCGAACACCACGCTCACCCTGGCTGTAAGCACAAACTGGTTCACATCTATATGCAAGGTATGTGCATGCCCCTGTGATTCCTCCCCATTTGTGGCAGGAGGGATCAAGGAAAAAGCTGTAAAGAAGAAAGCCCTTAAAACACCCACCACCAACTTTTCAAAGAAACAGTTTGGACCTGTTTCCTGTCTCACTGACACAGGCAAGTAAGATGGGAACACTGGGAAATGATAGCACTCCATTTTTAAGCTCAAAAGCACTAAGAGGAATATGGCACTGAAATTAAAAATAATATATGATTTCTGCCCCCAGGAGATGCATGCTTTCCTACCAGGGAGATCAAATTTAAACAGGCACAAATAAACATTTACATAACAACAAAGTGTGCTGCTTCTTACAAGATTGTAAGAAACAGCATATTGTAAAAGGCACCTGTAGGCCAGAGCTGAAGTGAATTTGATTTTTCTGGTGATAACAATACTCAAGCAAATAAACCACAGGGCTTTAAGAGCACATCCAAAATATGCATTAGTGCTTAAGGCACTTAGATGAAATTGGAAATGAGCCTGCTGGAGCTCTTGCATATCTGAACAAGATGCAAAGTAGTAGAGTTGGCAAGACACTTGTGTGCACAGAGCTAGCAAAGACAATCAGGAAGCAGGAGGCTCTATTACATGTTTTCACAATACATGAAAATACATGCATATTCCTCTCTATCATGATGTGATAAACTGTTTGTTTGTATCTGCAAACTCGCATACTGTAAAACAATCAGCAAAGGACTGCATTGCAAAGCAGGTTGTCACTGCTGATTCTCTAAGCTTTCAGTGACCTCTGTTTTGACCATATTGTTGCTGTTTGTCCTTCTAAAAACATGTGGCAGTATTGCAAGTATCAGAGCAGGAAGAAAGAAACATCACTAAAGCAGAAGTTTAACTGCGTCAATTCTAGCTCAAAGCAGAGCAGGTGTTAAACATCTGGACATTAAAGCACTGCACATTTCCTCTTCCTCCCTAACTTAATGCAACTCACAGTGTTATCTAGTGACCTTGCACTCTTCTGCAGCCTATGGTCCCATGTTGTGTCTCAGATTGTTTAAAGCAAATAGAATATATATATGTTCTCTCAGTCTTCTCCTATAATTAAAAAAATACTAGGTCACAAGTCAATTTTATTTTGCTTTTTATCCAAATTTCATGCAACTTTACAGACAATTGTTAAACATCACAAACCTCATACAAGAAAATGTGTCTGTGCATTTTGTCAAGATAAAAAGACAAGGACACAGAGGTTAAATGACCAAATGAATAACATACTGGAAAATCAGTGGCATGACCAAGAATAAAACAAAAAATAAAGAAGCCCTTTCTCAGCAGCCATTTTGTACCCACCATTGTACTATAGAGTCTTCATCACTGTCCTTAAATGTACAACTGCTTCCACTGATGCTCTACCATTAACAGTATTTTTCCATGCAAGTGGGAATATAAATTTTCAATGTAGATTATTTCCAGTCTGTAACAATTGTTTCTAAAATACTCAAGTGAGTCTCCAGTATTTTGTGCTTTGAAAGCAATATCTTCAACAAATTTTACTTTATGATAAGGAATAATTTAGTAATTTTTTTCAGCTAAGATATCGGGATAACCAGAAAAGATGACCGTCTTCTTAAGGGAAGTCTAGTAAGGACAGTCATTTTCTTAAATTATTGTCATTCAAGTTGAACACTAGGGGTCATATTTAGATAACCACTGACATACTGCAGAGCACATACAGAAGAAAAACAACCACTCATTCATCAATGACCCATGAGTTTTAAGCAATTTCCACAGCAACAGCAGTGACTTTCATAGTATACAGTGCAATAACTGGTTTGCTGTGAAGTGCTATGTTGACTCCTGTATTTCTGTGTTTTTAACAGGAGCTGGGAAACAAAATGGGAAGGCTTACAACATGCTCACAGCATTAGATGAGCCCTATCTTTCTCCCTAACAAGGACTGCCCCTGTGCAGGTATTTCGGTCTTGTCCTTTTGTATTTTCGGTACCACAATAGCTCTAGTTCAGGAAGAGGGGGGCACAAAATTTTTGTTGTTGAGACAAAGTGCTCTGGGGAAAGCTGCAAAGTTCATTTAGGAGTCAGAATCAGAGGCAGCAGCACGGATATTTTCATCAGTTTTACTAAGCTTTTGTATACTTACACAGTTCCTGTAGTTAACTTTCACCACCAGAGAACTGGCTCCAAGCAAAGTCCCTTGACGTTAATTTTCCACCATTCTCACAGTAGTGGGAAGACACAGCAAGGAGATACATACATTTATGGAAGTAAAGCTCTACCAGTGTTGACACACAGATGTGTTCCCGTACATCAAGCAAGAAAGGTAACAAGTGGCCTGGTGCATGTCTTTGCATTCCCACTGTCCCCAGCCGTGCCATGGCTCCCCAGTGGCTGCAGAAGGCTTGTGTGCTCATGCTGTTATGGATTGTCATAATTCTGGATAGACCTCAACTTGTAGCATTGTGCTGCTGCAGTTCTATGCAATGAAATGCAAATATAGAATACAAGAGCCATCTCAGGGGTAACACCTTTCTGCCCTCATGGCTTTCTTGTTTCCTGTGTTATAATTTCCATGGCATAGTTGTCCAGTCACCTTAAAAGTCCTAAGTACTGGAGTTTCCAGCTTTTGCTTTTGAAGATTATTTCACAACTCGAAATGTATTGCTGTTACAGAGATATTCCTGACAACCAGGACCAGTTTGTGCTTACAGCCAGGGTGAGCATGGTGTTCAAGGCTAAAATTTCCTTTTCTTAATTTCATCTCACTATTCCTAATTAAACACCCATGTAAAAAATTCCTTCCCACAACTAGAGCCAGACTATGGCTGATCTTTCATGCACATGCAAGCTGAATAAGAAACAGAGAACCTGAATTTCCCCTTGCCTGTAAGATAAATGCAAAACTAGCACCAAGAAAGTCCCTAAACAATATTCTTTCAAATTTGAAGTGGTGAGTATGTTAATATATAGTTAGTTTGAACTCAGATGCTGGAGAAAACATGAAACAGAACTGAAAATAAATAAGCAGTGCAAGACAAATAGAAGGTCTAAGGTTTTTTAAAAGCCTTTACTGCTCTTTCATACTAAATATATCGTGTCACAAACATGTCTTTCAATCTCTCTTCAAATATGTATTGACACCCTTAAATATCCCCACTGTTTTCTGGAGCTTCTTGTGAAACTATCTGACCAGTACAACAGCTTTCTGAAGTGGTTACCAAGTTATTCCAAAGCCTTATTGCTGGTAACTTAGTAGTAAGAGGTTATTTGTTGAAGCAAGTATTTGCACACAGGCAAGTAAATGCACTCAGGGTAAAAAAGTCCTGGATTCAGAGCTTTGGCTAAAAGTCATCAGCACTTTGCATAAAAATAAGAGATTACTCCATGTAGTCCTGCTTAAATTCTGATTTACTTCTATTGTGTTAACTTTCAATTTTCCTGTAGTTTCAAATTGAAAGGGCTGTTTTTTAATATCCCTTCTCAAAAATTACTGCACTGTGTTTCTAGTACACAGTGGATGGTTTGGTTACACATGTCTCAGACACAGAAACTCAACACTGAGTAGAATCGTGGATAAGAGGCTCCAACCTCTAAATACCCTGCACGAAATCAAAAAGTTCTATTAATACATAAATTTAGCAGTACAGACACTTTTTGTTAAAATATGTAGTTGTTCACAAAGTTTGCTCTTCAGAAACCCACGTTATTCCATATATCATGTTTATCTCAGATTCAATTGCTGAAAAGCCAAAATAGTATTAACTGGGACTCAAAAGGACTAAACAACAGTCAAAACCCTAAAGACGTAAAGAGAACCTTTAAAAATGTTCCAATTCAAATGAAATGACAAACATTTAAAATAGCCTTGTTTTCTTTAAAATCTCTGGGGACAGATCAGTCTTAAAAAATAGATTGATTTTAAAAAGCACACTGAACACCAGCTATTGAGTCTTAGGTCTATTAACTGGAATACCAAAAAATTATGTTATTTTTATTCTTTTTTGCTGCTTGGGACAGAGAAGCTCCACACAACTAATTGCTGAATCATGCATTTTCCTACATCATGCATGGCTGGATTTGTGGATCTGTTTCCAATCCTGAACCATGCCAAAGACTCTTGGGTAACTATCCCTCTCCCAGTTCATCTCGACAGGGTGGATTTTATCTGGGGACAGTCAGTAACATGATGCTGACCCTGATTTCAGGGTGGATGAGGAGAGCACATGTCTGAATCATGGCCACTAGAGATGGGCATTTCTGTGGATTTCAGGTGGAAAGCCTGCACTCTGCTCTGCTAATTGGAAAGGGCCTTGTCTGGAGTAAAGCCAACCAGGCAGTGAAATTTAAAAAAAAAAAATGTTTTCTTAGAGGCCTACAGACAATTTTTATGTTAAACAGGTGTAGTAATAGCATAATTATATATTAACATAATTTTTTATTCCTTGGGTGTGATGTGACAAGTATGTATGTAAGTATGATGTTACATCTATGTAAGGTTGAGGCTGGTAGCTGAAAGAGTCTTCTTGTGAGTTTTCACAAAGCTTCACTGGTAGTACTTTCATGCTCATAGGTTTTAAATAATTTGTTCCAGTATGTCATTGTGATCCATTTCAAATACCAAGGAGTGCCCTATTAGTTCTGAAAAATGTCATCTCAAAAAAGAGAAAGTTTTACAGACACTTGGAAGCTCTGTGTTGCTACATCTCAGCCTCAAAATTTTTGACAGTAGGATCTTCACCCCATACTACATAGAAAATTATTTTATTGAGCATTTATGTTTATTTTGGCATAATCCATCCCTATAATCAGATAAAAACTATAAGAAGAGGATAAATATTGAACTACAGAGTTTCTATCCAATAGAAATAGAGCACTATTTTTACCAAATGTGTGAGTTTGGGACAAAATAAAAATGTACTAAAGTGGCAACTCATCAAAGGCAGGTCAGAGGCTGGAAGAATTAGCACAGGACTCTTATGCTAGACTCTTAGATTCACCTCTACTTGATATGTTTTTGAATTCCAATAGGAAATCACATAAACATAACCTCTGCACTTAAATATTGAATTTAGAATTTCAAATCACCAGTTGGACACCTTTTAAAACCTGATGAGAAGATTTAACTTGGGAACAGATAATGCAAAACACTGAAGCACAGACATTTGCTGTGACAATGAAGAGAGTGACTCATCTTTGAAGTACTAGCTTCACTATTTGACTCTTCAAATCACAGTTTCCCTGGTTGGGAATAGAAGAGGCCGCTACAAAGCATAGGGCTGAACATCCTCACTTCTTCTTTTTAATGAGGATCGGTGAATTCAGCACCTTGCAAGAACTGGGTTATGTTTGAGGAACTACAGTGCTGTGTTTTGCTGTAATTTGCTGTAAAGCTGAGAAAATATTCCCTCAGAAAATTGTAGTTGGAGAACTATTTGCATATTGAAAGTAAAAATTTTGATACTGTAAGAACCAGATCTGTATGCTTCAATCTACTTCTCTAGGGTTTTATCCAAAACACATAAATAAAATCTACTGATTCTTTGGGGAATACCCCATAAGTACATCTAGACTAAATATTATTGTTCTGCTGTAGCAAAAAAGGATATAAAAGTAGGAAGTCTATTTCTATGGGCTGTCCCAAGACACATAGCAGCAAACCAGCAAGACAGCTCAAGAAAGGGAGAACTAATCACCACTTGACTCTAGCTTTGCCTAAGGGAAAGAGAAGGTGGGAGTCTCTGGCTGTTCCAGGAGCTCTCTTTGCTGCAGGTGCAGAGCTGTTGATCCAAGAACTCTGCAGGACTGCCAGGTGGTCTTAGGATGAGACACTAAAATGTCACCTCTCCCCTTTCTTCCTCATGCACCTTTCAGAAGGTGGTTGATTCATGCACCTGTGGCTTCATGACATGACATTTTGGTGATAGAACCTGCTCAAGATGTTGCAGTCCCAATTTCCCCTACATGGATCCTGTGTGGCAGTGCTGCCGTTCCTAAGTGACCTGGCAATCAGAGATTATTCCTTTAGTTTGGGATGGGTGAGTCATTGTTCCAGGCATGACTTTTAAGCACACAGTCTCTGCACCTCCTGCCCAAAGCACTGCAGGTCTGCCCTAAATTTTAATTTCCTCTGTCAGCAGTAGCTCATTCTTGCCCCATTGCAGTCCAGCCGGAAGAATGACTGCGAGCACTGGAGAGCCTGCTAGGGAGGTGACAGCCATACAGCAGGTTCTCTCATGCTCTTTCTCATATTCCAACGGGTCCCAGGGCACAGAGATGTTTTGGGGCTAAATGGAGAAGGAAGTGAGACAGCCGTGAAAAAAGTCAGGGTTGTTGTGGATTCAATTTCTCCTTCGGGCTGTGATCAACTCCTAGGATGCTTCATAAGGCAATTAGAGCTTATCTAGAGGCAACATAAGCTCCCTAGATATGTGTTCACACTGTCTAATTTTAGATATCTAATGTATGTGCTCTGACTAGTCTTCTGAACAGTCCTGTCTCTTTCTCCATTAACTCTGTGGGAGCTCAGGCAGACTCTCCCCAGGCTCTTCTGCATTGTCTCCTGCAGTTACAAGTCCAAAGTGGTCCAAAATATTGAGACCATACATTTGCAGAAGCTCCACTCTCTTGAACTCCAGCAGCAGGGGCTGCTAGCTGGTGCAGGGAGCAAAAATCCCTCAGCATTTCTTCTCCTGATGGACCAGCCTCTGCAGAGGGGTATGACTGGTCCATGAGGAGGTCTCCCCGTTAGCAAGCATTGTGGTTTTTTGTGCTGTGTGTTTGCACCTATGTGTTCTTTGTGGTACTCATGTGAAGAGACCCATTGACATAAATGGCCAAACCTGAATTTCTTCTGTCTTCCAAGGGGATGGCAAGGGACTCATGAGGCTAGGAAGTTATATCAAAGATATACTGGATGCGATTAAAAAAATGAACATTTTTTTGTTTTCCAAGAATGAGTGATACACTTATGATATGTTTATCTCCCACTTTATTCTTGAATAGGTTGTGATCTCTCTTGCAATGGCAAAGTGCTTCAAATCTTATCCTTCAGTGACATTGCATTGATGTGAAAATGAGAAGCACCAGAGACTGAAGACTGTTCTCTTAGTAGTTTATAGAAGCAAATTATTATTGATAACACACAGATGATCTTTGTGTGATTATCTCTCCATGTATCTGGTTCAGTGACAGCTGTTGGCAAGGAAGATAAAAAAGAAATCTATATTTCAAGCAGACATGGGAGAATTAAAAGAAAAGGAAAGACAAAGATCATCATAATCTATGATACTGTTTTTTAAATTATTGCATTTAAGAAGCTTTAGGACACAGGCAGCTTCTTCAGAAATATTCAGGAACCCTGCAACACTATTGTGTAAGTGGTAATTTCTCAGTAGGAATATTCTGGCATCATGCTCATACAGAATGATCACCAGTTGTATCAGTGTATGTTCATGGTATATGAACCAAAGCAAGCAGCCTGATGAACCAAAGGTGAATGTGAGCTAAAGAAAGCTAGTAACAAGACCTGTAGTGAGTCTGAGGTTTTTCTTGTAAGTGGGTTTTTTTCCTGTGCTTTAAATCTTCCTTCCTTCCTCCCTCCTTCCCTTCCTTCCTTCCTTCCCTCCCTCCCTCCCTCCCTCACACCGAGGCTATAAAAAAGCCTTGGAGACACAATTTATCAACATTCACACTGATAGTGTGTGATAGCAGTACACATTTCCCTACAGATTTTTTGTCTCTACACTCTAGCACCCATAAACCAGAGGTGCACCACTAGGTCGCACTTCTTCATTTTGCTCTCAGAAAGGGCCTTTGTAAAGTGCCCACAGAACTTCAGCTGCAGCACAGTCACTGGATACTTTGGGAAAAGTGTCAGAAACTAAAGGACAAAATGAGTACAGCAGCTGGAGACTGATTGAAAAAAAAAGATAAATTAATATTCTTTTCAAATTAATCTTGAGATAGAATACCAGGCTTCCAGAAGTAGTTCTATTATCAGACCTAACAAGGTAAGAAACATCACAATATAGGGAAGAATATGCAAAAATGCTTTTTCTTCATACTTTGTGAAAAATCACACATTTTACAACATTAGATGCCCAGCCTTCATCTGTAAACATATTAAGTAGTTTCAGTACTACAGTGTTAATCGGACATCAGAGTCTTAACTGAGCAAGATAACCAAGAAAGACCAGAACAAATGCTGGAATTATTTTCCAATCTAAGTAGAGG
>VXAX01003274.1:60265-104700 GCA_013399835.1 Leptocoma aspasia | reverse complement strand
AAGAAGAAGAAGAAGAGGAAAAAAGGCTGGCCTCAGTTATCTGTGATTTGAAGTCTCCAGGAGTTCAGTGTACTCAGCCCTTCTAAGGACCAAATCCTGTTTCCATATGAGAGAAACATTTTCAGTCTTCAGGCTCCTGTCTGTGTTCCAGGGTCACAGAATCATTTAAATTAGAGAAAACCTTGGAGACCATGGAGTCCCAGCTGTGCCTGATGTCCCCCTTGTCCCCAGCCCAGAGCACTGAATGCCACGTCCAGGCCTTCCTGGGCCACCTCCAGGGATGGGCACTCCAAACCTCCCTGGGCAGTTCATTCCAACATTGAATCACCCTGTCTAGGAATACATTCTTGCCAGTGTCCGAGCTAACCGTGCCCCAGAGCAGTTTAGGTTTGAGGTGCAGCTGGGGCTGTGTGCTCCAGGATGAGCTGCTGGCTGTGGAACGCCGTGCTGCACAAGCCTCCCACAGGCCTCTCCCTCTGCATGAAGGTTGAATGAGAATTTGGGGGAGGAAAATAATGTTTTTCTTTTAATTTTCTTTTTAATTTTTTCCCCCTCCTCCTGTTGTCCCAGCCATCTGCATCCTCTAACAAAAGATGAGGGAAAATGCAGCATAAAGCAATTAGGCCTAGAAAAGCAGCCTTTAGCAGGGATGGCATTCTCACTCTTTCTTTCCAGGGAAAAGTGAGTGGAATTACCTGTTAGCTGTTAGCTTGCAAAGGAATTTTTTTTACTCTGCTATGAAAAAACAAATGGTGCCATTCTGTGCCTGTAATGTGTCCCAGCAGCAAGAGATGTCCAAGTGGATCCAGCTGGGGACAGGTTGGTTTGCAGCACACAAATATCTCAGACTCGTTCTCACTCTTGAGCAAGTCCACAGAGATGAGAGAAATAATTCTGGGAAACTGATGAGCAGTGCCTGCATTTTTTAGTTTATCAAGCAGTTTTTTAATTTATCAACAAGGTGGAGAAAAAGGAAGAATGCTGGATGTTTTACCCTTGGGTGACACACAAGGTTGCTGATGACACAGGCATTATTTTCCCTGCATGCTGATAACTCAGAAGTTGACAAACTTGAGTGTTGTATTTCACAAGATATTTTAAGCATTACAGACTTGATGCTATGGAAATGGAAAAATGTCAGTCACGCTGGTATTAGAGCAGGAAAAGAAGAATGATAAGTACTGAGTTTGTCACTTAATATCACTTAACACCAAATACTGAAGGTTGTTCCATTTCCAGTGTTTCTTTTCTTCTGAGTATTTAAACTTATTCTTTAATATCAGAAGTAAACCAGTGGTGTTTGTCTCTATTCCCCAATCCATGCCCCTGTCCTGGGTAATGCCGGGTGACAGCACAGTGTTAAAGAGGAATGTTCAATACTATTCAATAGTGTGAATTTCCTAATTTGATCCTTTATATTGAACTTCTCTGACGTGAGCCCAGCTTGGCTGTGGGGAGGCACAGCTGGACTAAGGTTAGTGTTAATTTGAGCAGGACTCTTTGGTGGCTTCTTAAAATTCTCAGGATGGTGGCATCTGCAGACCTTATTGAAGCAGAAACCTCAGAAATGTTGGGTGATGAATGAAATCTCAACTTTAACTTTCTTTTTTCAACATTTCTTAATAGTTTGAAAAGCATCTTAGTTTTGTGTATTTTCACTTCAATTATTTATAGCTGGTTATTTTAAATATATATTTTTTAAATTCTGTTCCATAAGAATAATTTTTTTACTGGCCATAATGGGCTACATTAGAACTTGTAACAAAAATTTGGTGAATAATCTTTTAAACAAAAAATAGAAATTCCTCTCTGTTGGAAGCAGATATTTTCCTTTTCTTCTTCAAATATAATTTGGGGCCAGACTTTTGTGCTTTGGTCTTTAGATGGAGGGGTGCAGGGGAATTCTTCTCTTCTGACAAGAACACTTTCTTTTGCTGCATTGAAGAATTAATTGGAGACTCAGTTAATGGTCATTTATTGTCAATGATCAATAAGATCCTGCAGAGCTGAATATGGAGCTCATTTTATGGAACTCTAGTGCACTCTGAGTGCACCCTGTGCTCCTTTTGGCCTGGGAATAAATTAAGTTTTTCACTGTGATGATTGATTGAAACACAAGTTTACCAGAACTTTGAAGTAGAATTATAGAATTTTTTTCCTTGAGATTGAGAAATAGAAACTACTGAAATGTCTGGGGTTCTAAGCAAGAGGAATGGAAGTAGACCACAGAAAGTGAAAATAGATTGAAGATTAAATTGAGACTCCATGGAAATCATCCTCCCAACTTTGTGCTCTTTCAGAATAGATCCTTTGTGCAGTTGTTTAGGGTCACTAAATTTCTGTAGTTTTCTCTTTTGCTTTTCCATTAACTTCCATGAAATTTTGCCTTTGCTGTGCCCATGGAGGGGGGTTTGAATGAGATGATCTCCAAGGTCCCTAAACCATTCCGTGATCCTGTGCTAGGTATAAAATTGATAATGCAGCTGGCAACCATTCTGTTTGTACCATATATACAGAATGGGAATCATTCAGTGGGTTTTTGCACCATCAAAATTCCATTCCTTATTTTTTGAGGAAGGAACACTGAATCATTTGTAATATACCTCATGTCCTGCTGAAATGGAGTCCATGGGAATGGCTTGCATAATTCCTTCCTCCTGAAGAAACTGCAGTCCTTTTTCACCTGGGTTTGTTGCTGGCTTTGCCACCTGGGTGCAGACCAGCGGGACCTGGAAGTGCTCTCAGAATTCCCTATTGACTTGATGCTAGCAGGAAAACCACATGGAATTTGTTGGAAGTGACACAAGCACTGCCCAGGAGGCTCAGGGGTGCAGACTACCCCAGATGTATGTCAGGAAAATTGCAAAAAGGCCCAGGGAGATTACTGAAAAATTGATTGCAAATTGGCAGGCAGGCACAGCAGCCACTGCTGCAGAGGAGTCTATGATTTGTTTATGTTTACCTAATTTAATCTTTCTGCTGTTGACACTTAAAGCTAAACTGGTTTCCTGAGATCATCAATTCCCAGTGTTTTGAAGAAGATTCCAGGAGATTAAGTGATAGCAGCAGCCAGAGGAAACATAACTGGGCTCTACCACACACCCCAGATTTTGGAACAGAGTTGTCGTATGCAAGATGTTAATTAATAATTTAAATTAAAATGCTGCTTTGTCTTCAAAAAGAATCTCAAGAGTTCTGAAAAAAAATAAGTATTGGTTCCTAAATCCGTTTTCTAGTTTTCATTTACCTTTGTTACTCTGATTCAGAGGTTTCCTTGAAGATGGTTGGCTGCTGGAATACAGATACAGCTCATGTTTGTGCTTCTATGCATCTGACTTTTCATTTCCATAAAATAAAATATTTTCCTAATGAGATTTCTATCCTGCCAGCTGTAGTGTGTCCCAAGGAGAATGCCAAAGGAATGAGTCTGGAGAGACCAACCCTGTTCTGTAAATAGAACAGGAAAGAGTATTGAAAATTCTGCTCTCTCTTAAAAGAGATGAATAAAGGTGAGGGAGGCAAGAACGGATTTGTCTCTTGCTACTAAATTCAGGTTTTCCCTTCTGATTTTCAAATATCTGACTTTAATTTACTGCCCTTGTGATAATTTCAGCTGTGTGCTGAAACAAAGATGTTAAATTCTGACAGGAAGAATATGTCTTTTTCCAAAGATATTTGAAGAACAGTGAAGGACCAAGAAAAGAAGAAATCCTAAATTAGCAAATCTTAGTAATGCACATTCTTCAGTATTAATTCCCTGGGAAACAGAATGAAGATTAATATCAGCTGTTACTTCTGGCTTACCCAGTCTCCAGCTCACTTATATTCCCAAATGCTGAGTGTTCTGAGCTTTTCCAGGTGCCTGTGGCTATTAAGTGCAGGATGAACAGCACACGAGTAGTGATAGAACCACTATTTTAAATTGCTGCCCATATCTACTACATGAGAAGGTTTTTTCTTGTGTGTGAATGATGCTACACCAGTTGAGAGGACACCTGCTGCTTGCAGGATGTTTGGATACATCACAAGGATTTCTGTTCTGCACTGGTTTGTTTCCATGGACTGGTGCCTAACTTGGAAATTCAAGCTCAGTATTTGCAAACAGCGCTGGGAAGTTTTTCATCGTTTATGTCTCCAGTGGCAAAAATAACTTGGAACGAATGGGTGATAGTTTGAATTTGGTTAATTGCTTTATTAAAGGAGGAGTTGCTTTCTGAAAGGCCTGCACAGTGGTGTTTGCTGAGTGTATAGATAATATACCTACTGATAAAGTTCTGTTCGTCTGTGCCAGCGGGGTGAACAGACCCCACTGATCCTGCTTTACTGCCTTTGACCTATATTCCTCTCAAGATTTCCACATTTGCTGTGTAATACCATAAATAAGTGTATGTTCCCCTTCGGCCTGACTGAGCTGTCCCAGCCCCAGCTCCCTTTTGGCAGCTCTGCTCTCCCCCATCCCCAGCAGTGGGGTGTTCAAGGAGCAGAACTGCAGGGCAGTGCACAGGATGTCTCCCATGTCAATATTCATAGGGGTTCCTGTTATCAAGGGGGGCTGCTCGGAATTATGACTGGAATTATGTACAATTCTAGGTGTCTGGAAGAAGAAAGCACCTCCCAGTTGGGAATCAAGAAAACATGAGCTGATTTAGTTCAATTTAATGTGTGACTGAGGAAGGGAGGGTGGCCAGGGCTGGGTGGCAGACAGCAGAGTGCCAGCTGTGTCTGTGGGGTGCTGGGAGCTGGGGAATGAAATTGTTCGACTTGTGGAGAGCCAGGAATTGGGTCTTTTCCTCTGGAGCCAGCAGAAACCACTGTTCCAACCCTGCATCCAATGTCTCATCTCTGTATCAGAGGCTGAAGGCGTGAGGTGTCACCTCAGGTGTCCCACTTGTGGCACAGGCTGTACAACTGTGCTGTACCCAAGGTGACTGAAAAGCTCCGTGTTGTGTTTTGATACTGATATGAAAAAAAAAAAAAAGGAAGAGAGCAGGGAGAATGAATCTAATTCTAAAGTAAGAAAAGTTGTCAAAACCTGCTGCAGTGGAAGGATAAGATGCTCCTCTCTCTCTTACTCAGCATTCCCCCTGGCTCTGGCAGGAGTGTTTGTCCTGCTGCAACCAACAATTGGACTGGACTCTGGACTTGACTCTGTATTTGCATGATTCCCAGGATTTCTGGGCAATGGAGTGCCTGCTGTGCTGTTTTGTTATGGATGGATCAGGCTACTCTGAGAGTGAGATAAATGCTGCATGGATTTATGCCTTGTTTGCACACCTCCCTGGAAAGTCCCGGCCACAGATGTAGGAAATGAAGTCTTCCTCAAGTTTGATCTGTTTGCATGAATAAGAGACATTTGTATCAAGAATCAAAAAATCAAGCTGCAGTTGGTGTGAATTTGGGTTAAATCATCCTCTTGATGACATCAGAAATTTGCATAATGCCCATATATGTGGAAAATATGGAATTTGCTTTTAGTAATACAGAAGTAATGTGGATTAGTCACTGTGGTAGCATGGGATCCAGAGCATATTTGGCTGCAGTAAAAGTGCTGGGGAAGGAGAGCCATGCACTGTAAAAAGGGAGAGAAGAAAGGGAGGTGAGCCACAAGTGCCTAAATGTGGATTCTTTTCCTGGTTATAGCTCATATCTTGGATAATCTGTTGCCCCTAAATGTCTTTAAGTACGGAGTTACATGGAAATTCCTTGTGAAAATGAAAAATGTCCAGTAGGAAGGACTTTGGTGGTTTGGGTGTGTTTGGTTTTGTCTTTTTTTTTCTGTGGCCTGAAAATTAGCTGAATGCTAAACTGGGTAGAAAATGCATTTTTCCTACTGCATAATGATACATAATAACATCTGAAATAGAAAATTTGTCTAAATATGAGACGTTTAGGTGTCCACTTAAATGTTTTTTGTTGTTTCAGTTTGAATGATGTTTCTCAGTTATTGCCATGGATTGGATTCTCTCATTTAATGGTGCAGTGTCTCCCTGGTTTTTACACTGACTAAAAAAAATTACAGCTAGATTAGGCAGTCTTTAATCTTCAGTAATTAAATTATTATTTGATTTCACAACAAAAGATGAGTAGGTGTCTCCTAGAATAGATTGATAATGAATATCTGAATACTTAACACTAAGAGCACATTGGGCTTTTTCCTTTGAAAGATAAGAAAAGAGTATAGGTTACTGTAAAAGGGAATTTAAATGAGTGCAGTCTGTTCACACTGAAGCAGTTCAAAGAACAGTTTAATGACTAAAAGTATTAAACATACTTAAATTCATACATTGAAGAATGGCAAATGAATATGATTTCATTTATTGTATAGGGTTGATTTAGTTGTGCTAAGTGGACAAAAGGCAAGTTCCATTGAGGTTGAAATAGACCTGAGTTGAAAAGGAATAACATGTGAGAAACAAGCTGGGCTGAGCTTTGTAAAGCCACACCCCAGTGTGTCTGTTCCTGAGCAGGCTGCTTCTCCCCACATGTCAGGGTTCCATTTTCCTCCTTGGTGTAACCCCTCTCCACTTCATGTCCCAGGAAGAGTTTTCCTTGCAGAAAAATAATCTGAGTACACTGTGTGCCACTGAGCTTTCAAAGGACGCGGTCAAAGTGGGACCTGTCTGAGCACACCACCTCAAGGCAGGCTATTGATTTGCTGTGATGGTCCCTCTCTGGTGGGAGGAGAAGAGGAACCGTGGCAGGACCCCAAGGCCAAGGCCAGGCTCTTCCAACACTTGCAGCAATATATCTGAGAGCGGAATCCATGGGAGCAAAGGACAGGCTAATCCAGCCTGCTCTTGTGAGGAGTGACTGCTAGGGCTGAAGGAAGCCAGCAGAGAGTTTCTACACAAAAGTTAAGATGTGAGAGCTGGAGGGAGTGACAAGAAAGATTTCCCTCTGTGCAGCAGGACTGTGAGCAAAATAGAAGGTTATTTTTCCAGGCATGTCTTCAAGCAGTTTGGGTCAAAATACTCATTGGTGTAAGGCCATTAGACTACAGAAGAGTTACCCTGGGTTAAACTTGTCCTCAGTGTGTCTGAGGTAGGGGAAGGATTCTAGCTTTGAAGAAAGCAAGCTAGAGATTTATTCTCTTTTAAGTATCTCCTCCTACACTGTTGTACATTTTTCTCTGCCTTAAAACTTTTTGCCAGCAAGCCCCTGGTTTTGACAACCATCTGTCAGCCCTCCAAGATAAAAGAGCAGAATTGCTGAAGGCTTCACCAAGGAGTGCTGTGCAAAGCCTGAAAAGAATTGTCCACTTTTAAGCTGCCCTACATTTAATTATATGGTTGGAGCTTTTAAGTGAGCATTGGGATTTGAGATGGGATGAAGCCTGCAATTTCTGTAATAGCTCTGAGGACGTGAGTGCTGTGACCTCCTGTTTATTCAGGATTGATGTTGTGTGCCTGGCACTGCCCAACTGCACAGGCTCACACAGCAGAATGCACAATGACATGAAAGGCACGAGTTGACAGCTTGAGATAAGCTTAAACCCTTTTCAAATGTAGTAATTATAATATATGTGCTAATAAGAGTGCCTAGAGCTTTTATTTCATACTCTGGTTGTTGCTGCAGCACAACTGAGTGAGGGTTGTTAAAATGCTGTGAGCTTTGGACATTGGTCAGCTGCTGTAGGAACACCCCCAAACAACCAAAATGGTTCAGGAGCTGAGTTAGTTACTGGAATTTCTCAGTCCAGGGAGGCCTGAAATGAGGAGTCTATTCCAGATTAATATCAGGATAAATGAGGCTCTTTGGCAACAGTGGAGTTTGCTGAAATGACATATTTTCTTGTAAAGACAGTGGCCACTACCTTCAGAGGCTGAAGGCTAATTTAATACTTGAATGCACTGAAGGAATAAGATTCTTGACACTACAGAGGCATTGCAGCTTGAGATTTTTTGCCATAGATCTAAATTGTTATGGAGATTGCTCTTGGTGCCTGGCTGCATGTCCTGGGCTGTAGAGCAAGGGGTGCTGGGAGGAGCCTTTTGCTGTCACCTGCAACAGGAGCAGCACCTCCAACACTGACTCAGGCAGCAGGACATGCAAGTCTAAAGCATTTTTAGATGCTTAGAAACTTCCCTTTCCATATTGACTACATGCATGGATCCCAGATTTAAAATTACCTGGCAGGTACAGAAAGCACTGAAAGCAAAATCTTTTGTCTATTAATAGCTTATTTGTGCATTTAATTCTCTTTTCTCCTGCCTATCACCAAGCCACACAGGGTTGTCAGGCAAAAGCAAATGCCTATTTTCAAAGAGAAACAGAAATAGTTTTCCAAACCTTTGTGAATACTCTCAATATTGTTTGTCTCACTTAACTGGGGAATGAAAAATGCAATGTGAGAGAAAATATGACTGAAATAGGAACGAGATGTGGAACTTCAGCTTTTTCATTGCCTGGTAACAAGTTCAATGCTTCATATCAGCTTCTTGCTGGCACAGGAACTGAATTTGTATTTAGAGGACACAACCAGCTTAAAACATGAAAATTGAAGTTATTTTTCAGTGATCAACCTTTTTTTGAGCAAACCTGTGCACAGAGGAATTGTTTCAATTCTGTCAGACCTAGTGGTTGAAAATAACTACTTAGAAAGAAATACTTTAATAATTAAATAGTCAACATTGTTTGGGGTAGAAATAGTGATTACAATAGCATCCTCTCTGTGCCTGGGCCTCTTGCCAGTGAGACTCTCACATGAAAATTGATGAGTAAGCAGCAAGTTTAATATTGCAGCTTTCATTGCTTTGCTGGGAGCAGCATTGCTTCCACCAGAAAATATAGGAGAAATGCATTATCTTCTTGCAATTTATTTATAAAGGGAACAAGTTCAGAATTAGACTTTTTAGTTTCTATTTCTGATTTGCCATTATCAGGAATGCATTCTCCACTTTTTGAGGCAAATGTGTAGCTGTATGCATAGTATTGACCTTATTTTTCTAATTTGGACTCTGTGGACTGTAAGAAGACTATTTTCCATTTCTGTCCTTCAAAATAAAAAGGAGGAAAAGCAGTAACTCCCTGGATACTGATGTGGTGATCCTCATGGAATCTTTTGCCCCTGTTTAGAGAAGAGTAATGTTTGTTGTGCTGCTGAATGCAGGGGCCACTTCTTTGTTTCCTCATCCCCTTTATAAACATTTCAATATGACCAGAATCAGCTCTGTAAAACAAGATACTTCCCCAGTTTGTAGGAGTCCCTAAAGATGGTACTGAATCCTCACTTGAGCAAAAGGGAATGCAAATAATCTTCAGCAACAGTACAATTCCTTTGTTTCCTCCCTGGGTCCTGGTTTGAAGCAGAATTGCTGTCCTTCACCCAGAGGCCATGCCCTGTCCAGGAGGCAGCAGATTCCCAGTCGCAGGAAGCAAGGATCCAGCTCTTTCAGGGCCTGGAGTGGATGTGCAGCACAGGAGCTGTGGGAAGATTGGGTAGAAAATCCTTCCTAAGCTCCATTCCCACTACCACAGGCAGAATCTCGCCTTGTGTATTTGGGCAGAGCACCCTGTCAGCAGCTGAGAGCTGCTCCAAAGCTTAAAAAAGGCAAGGAAAAAAAATCCTGATAAAGCAGGGCAGTACTTTTGCAGTAGGACAGTGTTCTCTGGTGTTCCAGTCTCAGACCAGGAAAGGAAAACATCCCTCCAGCTGTTTGATCTGGTGCTGGGTTAGATACAGCCTGAAAAACAAAGAAGCACAACTTCTCCTCGCCTTATCTGTTGGTGAAACATATATTGTTTATCATGAACCTCATCCCTTTTAGAGAGGTAAACACTGAAACAGCTTTGAATAGTTTTTGCTCTGTGTGGAAAATGACAGTTGTAGAACAGTTCAGGGTGGTGTGAAGACAAAGCAGATAGGCTAATCTGGAAATTGGCACAGCTGTGACTCAGAATCAGCTGGATTTTACCCCAAAAGGCCCAGGCATTAGTTTCAAGCCCTGGGAATCATTTGTTTAACTTATGGCGAGCCTGAGAGTTTCCCCAAAAGCCTTTAATGTTACTGTGTTAATTTGTCCAAGTTCTACTTCCCTGTTGGTTACTTGTTTCCCCTCTATGGTTATAGATCTAGAATGTTCTGTCCCTAAGTGTATATATTGTTACTTCCCCTTTGTGTCAGGTCTTTGGATCCTGCCCCTCCTACTGTGCTCAACTTCTCCATGTTTGTTATGTTTTCACCCTTTATTAAAGTTCTTTTGTGGGCAACTCCAACGTTCCTGCTCCTTTTTCTTTTGGCCACCCTTGCCCTGAAGTCAGGGGACCAAAGAGGTTTGTGGCAGCCACCCTCACTGTGGCAGGCTGGACACACAGGAGTTTGTCATCTTGTTCAAAGGGAAACACATGCAGCTTTCACAGAAAGTATTGTGTGGTGCTCCAGCAGATCCATTCATGTCCAAATGTCCATTGTCAGGCTGGAAATAACATCAGGAGAGCAGCGTTTTTTCCTGCACTGAGAATGTTGCATTTTAGAGCTGCCTGTGGGGCATGAGGGAAAAGATGGTGCAGTACTGGGAGGCTTGGGAGGTAACCTTCCAGAATTCCACGCTGTGGGAGGTTAAAGGGAAGGGAGGAATGCAAAAGCAGCAAGGTAGGCAAAGGCAGCATGTTTGCTGTAGGAAGGGGAAGCCAGAAACAAATGCAGAGTATTTTGACACATGCAGGATCATGAAGAGCCATTGTGCCATTGCCATCTCCTACCAGAGAGCTCTTTAACCTCTAAAACTCCCGCGTTTTGCTCGGATTAACCCACCTGTGATACCGCTGTGAAACCTCACACAGTGTACCCAAACTCTGTGCCCCACACTAAAGGCTGGCTGCTCCTGCCACAGCCTGCTGCAAATAAAATCCCTCCCTTCCTGTGAGCTTCTCCTCCCTGCTCAGCTCAGCCCCGGGGCAGCTCTGCTGTGCCCCCTGTTCCAGGGTTCTCCTCCAGAAGGGGCTGTGCTCTGTGCTGGCCCAGGGAGGGCTGGCTCCCTGTTCCCTCCTGTGTTCCTCACAGGGTGAGCCAAGCACTGACATCCAGAGATTTCCTGGCTCTTCCCCCTGAAGCTGACAGCCCCTGCAGTATCCAGGGCAGTACTGTATGAAATCAGCACAGCCATGGACACAAGTCACGTGTGAGTCAATCACTTTGTTCTCATATGGGGTTCTCAAAAACTGCAAGCATGGATTCGTATTTTTACTTCTGTCTGGCCTTAATTTGTTGTTTAGGAGCTCTAATTTTGCAAGAATCTTTCCTGGAGCATCATCAGTGCTGCCTCCTTTCCCCTGCTACATGACCAGAGATAACAAATTGGCTCAATCAGTTGGCTTGACTGAGTCATGCTGGATGTTTCTGAGGCTTTTTTCTTGAGGGACATCAGGTATAATTAGCCAGAAATGGGAATAAATCCCTTTGCACCTTCATCTCTGGCTTGAATGAACTCAGAACCTGGGGAAAAACATTAGTCTTTGGCGTGTGGTGGGGCAGGAAGGGAATTTGAGAGGCGTTGAGCAGTGGGGTGGCACAGGGTCCATTAAGCCTGGACAAGGGGGCCTGTAAGGGATTTTTCCCTCCAAAACTGGACTGCTTTGTTTAGTAATACACTGTGCAAGTGAAGGGGAGATCACTGATGAGGAAGAGAAGGAATAATTTCTGTTGTAATACTAAAAGAACTTTATGAGGACTTTTATTAAATCCTTATGAATTCCAGTTATAGCAGCATCTTTCACAAGTCAAATTTTTAATTTCTGAGCTATCTCGTTTTGGTTTTTTTAACACTGTGGAACACTCCCTCTTAAATAAATGCACTGGTTCAGAAATAAGAGCAGGGGAAGGACCAAAAATGCAGTACCTTTTTTACTCAGACTTCTGCAAAAAACCGCCCACAACATTGATTTGATGATTGAAACAAGTAAATGAAGTCTTTATTTGCTATTTATTTGCCTTAAATATCTGAACTTATAATTATTGGGTACCTGTGATGACACAAAGCTACAAATATAGCATAAACCAGGGGATGCACAGTACTGATTTCTAACAAATACCCCTAGGAAAGCATCAATTAACTCAAATGAGGCCATTTTCACTGAAATGTAGATGTGGATAAATAATGCATGGAAACAAAGTCTGTTTGATAAAATTCTCCAAGAGGTTATTCCTGGAGCTTGCATTTGTATTGTGTTTATCTGTGCCAGGCAGGCTGAGCCCATGCCCGTCATGTCCTGCTGTAGATGCTCTGTCAGGGGTGGCAAAAGTCCCTGTGTCACATCACTCTGCTCACACAAGTGGCTAAAACCGACCCCAAATTCCAGCAGCTGCTGCATTATTTCTGCTGCCATCGTGGCTCTTTTGGTGATGGCATAAAAGCACTGGTGTCCCCTCAAGTCTGCCTGAAATTAGTTCAGTGGCATCACTTCATTGATTGTTGTAGGAAAATCTGTGTCAATAAAAATTAACAGTTCACTTGTTAAGTTCTCTAAGTGTCACATTTTAAGAATTAATTTAGATCTATTCTGAGCATCCTATTCAAACAATGTCATGGTAATATTTGCCTGTTTAAGGGTTTATGTGCATATCAGAGAGGGTATGTGAGGGGGTGTGCAGCGTAGCAGCAGAAATACAATGATGCAAAAATCAGATTTTGCTCCAAAAGTTCATTTTAGTAGGTTACTGCTACCTCTGTAGGGTTCAGCTGTATTTGAAATGAATTTACAGTGGTGGGGTTTGTATTTAATGTAATAATTAAAACCTGCCCAATGCTTTTTCCTTTGTAATGTGTAAGCTTGAGACTTTTTAAAGTCTTTCTCCTTTTAAGGCTAAGTATTTTTGCTCTGGCAGAGGAAAATGGCACTGTGAAGAGAACAGCCAGAGACTGTGAGAGTACAGCCAGTTTATCTTGGTCCTGGTGGGGTTCTTGGCCATGTCCTTGCCTTGGGAGCAGTGCAGATATCCCATGGCAGGGAGGATGCTGCTGCCTGGGCAATCCTGTGCTCCACAGGTTTTTCCAGATGTGTTTTTCCCTCCTTTCCACTTCTTCAGCTGGCATGTAGAACGACCATATTTTGTTGTTCACAGGGATTTTTTCACAGGGTTTTCCAGCAGTACCAGGGCAGTTCTCTGCATTGCTGCTTGGTGATAAATTGCTGCTTGTGGAGGTCAGAGGTTGTGCTGTGGGATTTACCCTTCCTGCTTGGGCTGGCCAGGAGTGGGAGCGATTAAGGGCTTTGTCTCACTCACTGTGGGTGCCTGTGTCCCAGGGAGAAGATGCTGCTTCATCCAGGAGAAATAAAGATGGTTTCAGTCACTGCCAGCCTTAGTCCCACCCACAATCTCAGTTGTGCCTTCGGTGTTTGCAGGAGGAATTGTTTTCCTGGCTTTGTGTGCTGCTCCTGCTCTCAGGGAATGTGAGAAGCAGGATAAGTAAGATTTTTCTGGTAAAAATCATCCACTGCAACAGAAATATTTGTGTACTTCGAACATTCTGATACAGATTTTTGTGGTTTAACAGATAAATCAGCATTTTGTCTGTTCGCATTTTGGATTTTTGTTTAATTTTAGGCAGTGAGCAGAAACAAATTCTCTTTAAAATTCTATTAAAACATTGGACTTTTTAGTTTGCTAAATATAAAATTACATGATTAAATATGTATTTTTATCTAATCTAACATTTGGGATTAACTGGTTACAATTTTGCCTGTTATATAAATGTTTTAGCTTCTCTCAGGGCAAAGTTCATGTTTACTTGAATATCAATCAGTGTTAGGGGGAATTAATTCAATTCATATAACAGTTGCACTGATTGTTACTTAGGAAATTTAAGAGCAGAATTTATCTAAAATTATTTGATTGCAATCTTCAGAAAATGAGAGTCCCTTTGAACCCAATCTCAGTTCTTAAATATCTGTTCCATGATAATATGGTCAGCAATTTTTTCTACTGGGAGCTTTATTCATCTTGGCTGTATCTCTGTTTAGTTAATGACAGATTTAAAATTTAAATAAAACCACCAGCAACTGAATTTCTGTGTCCAAAGGGTCACCTCTGCCAAGACTTTTGAAATTGTGACATTGCATTATTTATTTTTTCCTTAGAAATCGGTATTGAGAAAGAGTAGCCAGGTATATCCTGATTTAATTCTAAATTTTTCACCTATAGACTGAAAATTTTGCTTGCTCCTTTTGAAGGCTGCTGAGATTTTAATGTTTTTTAGCATAAAACCAATTAGGTCTTTCTGAATTCTCATGGCAAATACCAGGCTTTAGGTTTTTGCTTTACAAAAGCTCTTTGAGCTTGGTAATAAGTCAGATATCAGAACTGGTGTTCTGCTCTTGCATGGGATGTTTACCTGTTGTCTGCTCTTTGGAGCTGTGCTGGAGGAACAGCTGCCTGTTCATCCAACAGGACAGGATCCAAAGAGGAGAAAAACAGCCACACAATATCTTACTTATGAATTCTGGTTTAATAAATGTGCTTTCTATGAATGATTCATGAATTTTATGATTACATTCAATTATTTTTCAACAGCTCATGCTTCATTTCATCAAGAATTTCAATCAATGCCAACTGATTAATTATCATTCTCCTAGTAGCCTTTTGTCTAATAAACAGTTCTAATGAGCATGTTCATTCTTGGCGTGTATAAATGTCAGCCATGTACCAATAAAACACTCCTGGAACTGGATGCTGGAGGTGGTCACGCTCTAGGTCTGGTTTTGAGGAGACAAAACCCCAGTCTCCTCCCCTTGGCTTGCCCTTTCCATCCAAGATAAAAGCTGGAGTTGAGAAGCAAAGGCCAAATTTCTTCATTCGAGAATTCCTTTGTGCCATGGTGAAATATTGTTAATTCCACTGTCTTGACATTTAAGAGATTTTTCATCTCCTTTTGCACAATGCATTCAGGAAACTTTTTGGAGTGGCTTTCCCCACCCTGTTCTGGGTGTTCTGAGTGTTCATTTCCATCCCCACGCTGCTAAACCCCTGATCCCCACAAGCCAAAGGGAGCCTCTGGCAGAGCCTCATCTGTGTGTGGCAGATGGGGCTGATGCTGGTGCCCTTTTTGGGTTTAATTCTGAAAGATCTGCACCCGGAACCTTTCCGGAGCAGGGCTGGATATTGCAGAGCTGCCTCACGGCTCCGGCACGCTGCTCTTGCATACCTTGGACAGATGGTTCATTTAAGCACTGGCACAGTACCTCAGCTAATTGCTTGAGACCTCCCATTTTTCCACTTTATTTGGTTAAGAAGTGGGCAGCCCTGCCTGCACAGATATGTGAACATATGAATGGTAAATAAAAACAGAATGGGAAATGTGAAACCGCCCTTAATTGTGTGAGTGGGTTTCTTGAATTCTCACAAAATGAATTAAGGAGAAACAATATGGATTGTCTGGATTGGCACTTGGGGAACTGGTTGTGTTTGTAGCCTTGCCAGCTGTGTATTCCACCAAAGGCTTCCTGCCCTCTCACAGTTTCCTCCTCTCTTGTGTGACAGTAGGGTACAGATGGAGTGATGATTCCCCAGAAAGGCCTCCCAGACTCTGCTGTGTTGTCTTTCAGCACTGGATTTTCTGTGTGGCTGTGTTTAAAGGCACTTGACAGATTTTTGGTTTGCTAATTTAATGGATTTTTGGATTTCTTTTTTTAACATTCCTAAAATCCAGGGGCACAATGTGCCACTTAACTTCTGTGTGAGGAAGTGAGATATTTGTGTTAATTCTGGACATACATTCACACATACACATGTAGTTGTTTTGCAAAACACTGAAACTTCCCCACCTCCCCTTGGTCTTGCTGCCCTTCTCTGCATCTTTCTGTGTGTCCAGGGAATCCAGAGTCTTTTGGGGATGGGGGAACAAAACCATAAACAGCCATTGGGATGTGACTGCATATGGATATTCATTAGGTTTTTCCCTTATAATTTCTAAGAGTTTGCTTTCTCTTTTTGTCCATCTGGAATGTTTAATGGATCTGTTTGAATGCCAAGGGCTTTTTAGCACATCCAGGGGGGACTGGGAGGGCTTTCTGCAATTCCATGGCCATCCTTAGTGACTTCTCAGGAACTTCTCAGGAGCTTTGCTCCCCATCCAGCCCTTTTTCCTGATCCCTGGGAGTGTTGCTGGCTGGCCCAGACTGCTGTAGGGCTCTTCCTCCCACTGGAAAAATCTAAACCCTTATTCCTGTCCTGGGAGCTCTTCTTTGTCCCATGGCAGCTTAGTATGAGGGACTTTGGGGATGCATGGCTGAATGTTTTGGGAATTGTCAATGTAATCTGCTCCATCTCCATTTCAGCTTTTCAGGGTGTGCTTGGTGTGTGATCACAGCCTGTCCCTTTGTCCCCAGCTGTGCTGTCCCTGCTGGGGGATTGCACTGGTGCTGCTTGCAGGGCTGCTGTGACAGTGCAATTTATTTAAAACTGAATCACCACTTAGACACCTCTCAATGCAAAGTTAATTCTTCCCTTTTTTATCCTAAGGCAGGCTTACAGCAGAGGGAAATGCCACTGCCCAGGGAGTTTGTTTGCTGAGTTTAGTCTTTATTTTGATTATGGAAAATATTCTTTTTGACTACGTGAGCCATCATAGATCAGGCTAAAATGTGCTGATGTGATGTGGTAGCTACAAAGAGAAGTCTGGTTAGTGTTGCACCTGACCAACTTTGAGTTTGAAGTTAATGAATTATAATAAAGTTAAAATGAGATTTTTCATAGATCTGGCATGAACTTCATTTTTCTGCTGTTTTTGTTGTACTATTTTATCGCTGTGGTGCTATGGAAAGTCCAAGGCTGTGCCAAACAAGCAAGAACTTGGGAAGATGAGTGAGAAACCGTGTCTGATGTATCCTGTGCCTTTTAAATTCCAGATGTGTACTCCAAATTTACAGTGCAAGCGGAGAGAGAAACCAGGTCCAAGAGAGTAAAATTTGAAAATTACAAATGTATTATTTACTCTGAAATTCTGTGTGGAAAAAAGTCTTTCTTTTATAGAAGTAGTTGGTAAGTCTGGGTGTTCCTAGCCCACTGGCATTAGCAAACAGATGTATTTCCATAGTAAATGTAATATTTCAGCCCTCACAGCATTGCAGAGAGCCTTTGAAAGGAATTTTTCATGCAGCAGGGTCATTGAATGTTTAAGTTCTGTGCAAAGATGGAAGTCCAGTCTATTGCCTAAAAGGAAGACAGAGGGAAAATATTATATGAGGCTCCCGTGGATTTGTTGGTTTGTTGACTCTCTCTCTCTGACTATTGAGCATAAACAAGTTGAAAGTTCCTGCTCCTGTGTCCTGGGGGAGCAGGGCTGTTTCAGGGAGCCCCTGGGCACCGCTGAACGGAGCCGGGGTTAGGAAAACATCAGGGTGCCTCCTGCAGGGTGCAATGTCCAGGATAGGAGCTCTCATACCAGCAGTGTGTCCACACCGAGCACAGAATAGGAAGAACAAATCTTTGTTTAGAATCTAACACGGGGAGGAGGAATAAGAGCCAGATAATATCTGTAAGTATTTTCAAGGAGCATTTAGAAGGGCTCCTGCTGTGAGGTAGGGCTAGCCAAGATAAACATTTCATTTCTGGGCAAATCAGCTCTCACAATGGATACAAATATTAGGAACTCTGAAAATGGGTGGTAATGTTGGTTCTCAGTTGAATTTCTGCCGTACTCTGTATTTCTTATCACCTGTATACATTAATAAAAATACACTCAATGTTGGGAACTGTGAAGCATTTAAGTGTGATAAATGCTCTGTCTAGTGTCTAATAAGAATGATATCTAGCAGATAATATCACAATATTAAAATATATAACAGTATTGTAAAGCATGCAGTTGCAGTCTTACAGAGTACAATAAAAGTACATCTTAATAGCAGCAGGAACATGAGCAGAAATTCCAAGGAAATGCCCGATGAGAAACTTCAGCTTTTCTGTTGGCTCAGTCTGAAGGCCAAAATAGCCCAGTGTCAGATGGAAAAGGTGTGATCTGCATCTTCTTCTAAGGCTTCTTTGAAACTGGGTGAGTTGTTTTGGCATCCAAATCCCTTTGTTTGATGGAAAATGAGGATGTTCCTCACTACGTCTTTTTCATCATGGGGAAATGAAGAGCCTGGGAAAGTAATAAAAGACCTGGGAGAAGGACTGAAATAAATTCATTGCACTTTAGTATGAAACTGGGAGTTGTTACACACTCCCATAATAGCTCCTAAGATATTGACAGGCAGCTAATGTGGTTCTAACAAGCTGACACAGAGCCTGTGCTGAGGAATGCCCTTTAGTGGGCCAACATGTGATTCCCCTGAGGAATATCCATCTTCATCCGCTTGGGAATGAGCCTTAGCTTGAACCACTCTGGAAAACTTTACCTGAATGGACACTTTTATATGCACACATATATTCAGGACCAAGCCAGAGAAAGAAATTATTTAATTTTTTAAGACATGTGCTTGTGGGGCTTTTCTAGAAACATGTTCCCTGTTCTTTTCAGCAGAGGTTTGGAACTTGCTGGGGTTTAGCTTTAGCAACTCTTAGTGCTGCCCACTAAACCTTGATCTTCACTCAGAACATGGGAAAGAATTCCTCAAGAGCAGGATGGCCACTGCAAAGGCAGATTGTTGGGAAAAAAAGGGAGGAATTTGTCTGCTGAATCTCAGCTCTCCAGATTTTTGTGTGTCTGTGTGTATGTGTCTGTGTGTGCGTGTGTGTGTTAGAAGTTTTGGGGGTTCAAATTGGCCTTGAGACATTTTGGGTATTAATATTACTGAAAGTTCTTGGTTTTCATGTGATTCCTGGTTTTCATGTACTTCTACTCACTGGGGAGTGCATGTTGCCCTTTTGAGGTGTCTCGGATAGACTGGTGCTCATTTTTTACTTTAATCTCTGTATTAGCACCTTTCTGACTCAGAGTATTCTCATAAAGATAAATTATTTGGAAAACCACAAAGTCTTGCAGCGATGAGGTTCATTTACAAAACAAATTCAGTATAGAGGAATAAATAAAACTGAGCAGGTAATAAGGAGGAATATAGAATAATTGCTTCTCAAAAGATAGTTATCATACTAGGAACCAAATTAAAAATGTTGAAGTAAAAATAATACATACTGAAGCAAGTAATTAAGATTTTCAAGATACATGGAAGAGAACAGAGAATACGTTTTACTGTCAACTTTGAAAATAATTCTTCTTGAAAATTCTAAATACGAACCCCATGCTGAAAGGACTCTGCAATCCTAACTGATATTTAGGGGAGAGTATTTACATATATACATAAATTTTATTTTCTAATAGAGTTGTGCATGGGATTATTTGTCCTTTCACTTCATATTCTGTGTCATTGGTTGAAATAAATTTCAAGAGACTGGTTTTTCATAAATTTTATGGATTATAGAAGTAAGGAAGGACCCAATATACCAATTTTTACTTGCTTCTTTGCATTCTAAACAATAGCTTTGTATTGAAAGCTCTCTACCTTCTTATGGAGAAAATAATACTACAGGAATACAAAATAGAAAATTCCAGCATATTTAAAGTGTGCCTGAAGCTTCCAAACCCAACTGTGTATAAGGATTATACATTTATGAAAAAAATTTAAATTTTCCCAACTGTGCTGCTTACATTTTTGTAATGTACTGTAGCCATGTGGCCCTTGCAGTGTCACAGGCTACATTTTTACTGCTAACAGTCTTGGTATTTTGATTAAATAAAACAAAGTGGTTGTGGCTGTGCCTAAGTTTTCCATATTATGGACCCATATATAAGCTGTATATTATTCCTACTAAAGGCACACTGCTGCTTGAATAGTTATTCAATTTAAGCCCCTTTAACTGGATATTCCTTGTTGCTTTTCAGCTGCTGAATTTCCACTCTAGCAGACGTTTCCTCCTTTTTAAATGTCATATTTCCTCATGTGCACCATGGTTTTACTGTCTCTGGTAGCTTTCTCATCCTCAATAAAGCAGATCTGCAGATGAGCCTCCACAGGTACCGAGAATGACACGAAATTTCACCTGGTACATTGTGAAATTTTATTGCTATTGGCAAATGACCCACGAGTGTATTGTAGCATAAACTAACATTGTCTGACTGACTGGTAATGAGCTGATTAGTAATGCAAAATAATTGCAAACAGAATTGATATTGCACTCCTGTGAAAAACAGCAAAATCAATACAGTTCCACCTCTCAGGCTGAAGTCATTTTTCTCTTTTTTTGCTTATGTATTAAAATTGTGGAATTGACTCTCCCTAACCTGTTCTTTCTCAGTAGAAATGCATTAAATCTGTGAGGTGAAATAGGCTTAGGTGAACAATGATACTTAGTGGTTTTACAGTCTAGCTTGTGCACTGTGTTATATCATTCTTTTGTAGGGACCTAAATTCTTTAAGTCACTTCAAGTATGGTCCACATGTAAAAATGATTACTGGAATGTGGCAGTTACATTCTTTGGGAGAAGCAAAGCAGAATGGCATCCTCCTAATTAAGTTTCTGCCTTCTGGAGGAAGAAGAAAAAAGGGGGAAAAAGAAAAAGACCGAGGTTCTTACTTAAGTGGCATTTGCGAGACAGAATCAATTGAAAATTAACTTCAAGCTCCCATCTCAGACAAATTTTAATGCATGTCTGAGTGCCTTTAAACCCATTGACCAGCTTATAAATGAGCACAGAATTCTCCCTGAGGCACCCAGGCTGGGATCACGTCCTCGGGCAGCTCACAGTGGCAGTGACAAGCTGAGGGCTTGAACCAGCCTGCAAATACCAGAATAACCATCCTCTCAGCTGGGCTGTGATACCTTGAAAAGGCAAATTTTGATAAAATTACTGTTTAAACTTCCAGAACAGGACTAGCCAATCCCCTCTGGCTGAGTGGTTCTGGGGGAGAGGAATGGGATTCTCTCAGACCTGCCACAGCCATGGTTTCCGAAATCTTCCAAAGACCATTAGTGCTGTAGGAATTCGTCACCCATAAGGAATGTATTTACATCCAAACTGATAAAATTCCATATTGCTATAGTGAGGAGGAAGGAGCCAGGACAGCCAAGAGACAAAGAAAGGACCATGTTGCTTGAATTTTTAAGTAATTTTGGAAGTTTTGAAAGCATAATTATTATCAGGTGAAGCAATTCAGTAACAATTTTGATTTGAAGACTGCTCTTCAAGGGTTTGAGCTCTTTCACAAGAGTATTTATGAAATAATTCTCATAAAGTGTTTTAAGCCACTCTGTCATTCCCACTTCTGTTACTGAGAAATAGTATCTTCCCAGATTGCCTTCCCCTACCCAAACCAAGAATTCTTCCAGTTAATGATTTTATGTTTTCTGTTAAGTTTTATGTTAATCTGACCCGCAGTGGTTTAAGTGACTCATTGATTTCCTTATTTGTTAAACTTTTGTTGCCATTTTAAACTTATTTGAGTCTGGTTTGAAATGGGAATGTAATTTCAAATCATCAGTCCAAATGTTGCTTTAAGGAATTTCCTGGGCGATTTCACAGCTTGTGTGTACACCAGGGAAAAGACTCAAAAAGCAAGCAACAAGTCCAGGGGGATTTTCATGTCAATGAATATTAAGAAAGCACAAATGATATGGCCTGAAAGTTTTGGTGCACATATAATTTCGTATATTTCCCCATTGAATTATCCCAATGTGGATAATTTACCTTATAGGAATCACTTTGTGAGCGAAGATCATTTGAAGCATAGAATATCCTGAGCTGGGACATCTACCAGGCTCATGGATCCAGGCCCTGTCCCTGCCCAGCCCCCAACAATCCCTGCTGTCCATCCCTGGCAGCGCTGCCCAAATGCTTCTGGAGCTCCGGAAGCCTCGGGGCCGTGCCCATTCCCTGGGGAGCCTGGGCAGTGCCAGCACCCTCTGGGGGAAGCAGAACCTTTCCCTGAGCTCCAGCCTGAGCCTGCCCTGGCCCAGCTCCAGCAGCTCCCTGGGTGCTGTCCCTGGCCCAGAGCAGAGATGCCCTAGCCCTAGTTTGGCAGGTGATGTTTGTCTGGAAGGAGTTTGTGACGAGATGAATGAGCCCAGATGGCTCCTTGGGTGCCTGCATACCTTGCTGCCCTTTTTGTGGGGCTTGGCTGTGGCTACTGTCATGCTTGGGATGATTTCCTCCCAGGCCGGGTACACAGTTACCTTTTCTTTCCATCATTTAATTATTTCTCACTTGCTTTTTCCTCTCCCTTCTGCTGCTGTTTCCAGGCCAAGTACATTTCATGAAAAATACCATTCTCCATCAGAATGTGTGCAAGTCCTAGGAAAAAATATTTCAGCTTAGGAAAAAAAGAGAATTAGAGAACAATTCCATAAACAGCAACTGTAGCACCATCACCACCACAGCCTGCTAAGAGCTCCATTTAGGAGTGCAATTAAGCATATGGATAGCTCAGGTTTTGTCATCAGCCCAGAATGGGACAACTTAGTGAGGCAGATTCAATCTAAATCTATAACAGTAAAGCTGGTCTAAGATGTAACGCTATAATATGCCTGGAAATGAGAAGTTGTTGGAGAACTGCTTTGTTTGGCAACATTTGCTAATGAAAGGATGCAATTCCATGCAGCAGGGAAAAGGATCCGTGACAGACATACCTGCCTGATGCAGGGGGTTGAATGCCTCAGATTTATCAAAAATACCTGGGGGGAATCAGGGCAGGGGGGACAGTGCTCTGCTCCCAGTTAACTCACTCTGACGGGCCGAGCAGGAAAAAAAGGGAATAATTTTGTTTGCAGGATGAGAACAGACTGAAACAGAGACACAGAAATAATGAATGAAGGAATTGCACCAAAAATTATTTTGGATTCTGTGCATTTTGAGGCGTTTGTGACTACAGGTATTAAGCTTTGGGTTCCAACAGGAGCAGATACTTGTGCCCCATTTGCAGCTGGGTAATTACAAACCTTCTGCCCTCTGCTTAAAGGAGACAAAACCCCACCTTCTGTTGGAGCAAGACATAAAAGCAATATCACATGCTATCTTCATATATAGCTAAATAATTTTCTGCTCATTAACTTAATATACTGGTTTGTGCTTCCCTGTTTGTGGGGTTTGAGTGGCAGTGCCCTGTCCTGGCATTGCTGCTGGTGGGTGGGCAGAAGGGGAATCACTGGGATTAGCATACTGGGTTCAAATATTTCTGTTTTCTCCTTGCTTCCCAGGCAATAATCATATTTAGCAACTTCTGTAACTGTACACCAGATTGTCAGGGAACAAACATCTATGGGGGTGGATCTCATAAAATTTTGCTGCTTGCTGAAGTAGAAAATGAGTATAATCAAGCATGGGACTGTCAAAGAGCAGTGCTCCCAGAGAGCCAGGGATTCCTGCACCATAAATCCAAGCCCTGCTGCTGTTCAGAAGCTCTATTTTCTGAGCAGCACTGTTGAAATATCCCCATTTTTTGTCTTTCACTGCTGCTGTAACTTTGCACTTTTAGGAATTCTCCAGACCAAATTTATAATAAATTCATTGAGTAGTAGCTGAATTTTGGCAATTGTCTCATTTCTTCTCTGGTTAATTTTATTTTTTCTTCTTAAGTATTTACATTCAAACAGAAAATCATTCTCTGACTCACAGTTCTGCCAGATGTGGATTTATAAGCAGCAATGGGCCCATTTTACATACCAGTTGGACCCACAGACCAAGTGGGTTTAAGACAAACATGTTAATAATGATTAAGAATTAATCATTAGGATTAAGAAGCACCTTAATAATGAACCATAGAGTTTATCATAGGAATTTTGTATTTAAGTCCAGAGTAGAATGCTTTTAAAAAGCAAATTGTTTCAGCGTTTCCCCTGCGCTTTTCAGCTTTGCTCAGTTGGAGTCTGTAGGAAATGAAATGCCCCTTGTTCCATGATAGTGATGCTTTGAGTGGTCTTTGAAGCCAACAGAGCTGCAGATGGTGGTGGGACAGGTGAAGCAGTTCAGCACATTAATCAGTGCACAGACACACCCAAATATTCAGTGTACAGAGATACTTTGAAATGAGGTTTTGCAGTTATCTGTAGAATCTCAGAATGGTTTGGGGTAGAAGGGACCCTATATCCCATCCAGTGCCACCCCTGCCATGGGCAGGGACACCTTCCACTGTCCCAGGCTGCTCCAAGCCCCAGTGTCCAGCCTGGCCTTGGGCACTGCCAGGGATCCAGGGGCAGCCACAGCTGCTCTGGGCACCCTGTGCCAGGGCCTGCCCACCCTCCCAGGGAACAATTCCTAATTCCCAATATCCCATCCATCCCTGCCCTCTGGCAGTGGGAGCCATTCCCTGGGTCCTGTCCCTCCAGCCCTTGTCCAAAATCCCCCTTCATCCCCGTTGCAGGATCCCTTCAGGCACTGGAAGAGTACAATGAGAATTACCTTGCTTCCTTATTCTGCACAAGTGAAATATATTTGGATTTGGTTGGTGAGAGGGTTTTTTAGGCCTATTGTTTATAGTTTGGAACTTTTCATTTTCAAGTGTTTACAGAACTGAAGGGCAGCATTGTCAAGGCAATGAATAGACTTGATTCATGGCAATAATGTGCTAATTTTTGTTGGCATCAATGAAATAATCACTTAGAATAGAGATGCAGGAACATGAAAAATAAGTGAAGGACGTAATACTTATCAATGAATTTGAAAATCATTACCGTTTTTGGAGTGTTTCCTTTGTGAGCCATGTAAAAGCTTCTCTGCACAGGAGTTATTTCAAAGTAAGACATGGCAGGTGTGGAACTTCTAGAATGGCTTTTAAACCATGAATCCACATCCTGCCTCAATCAGAATGAATTTTCAACTGCGGAGAAGACAAAACTTAATTTTAAGTGGATTTTGTTTCTTGATTCATGTTATCTGGAAGTCAGTTCCTTAATTTTTATTTTAAATTAAGAAACAAATTTGTTCACTGCCTTGGCCAAGAGTAGTTTTTAACAGCATTGCATCGTCCAGTCCATTTCAGCTTCTGACAAATCCACTTTCTTCTTTTCTAAGGATCTTGTTAATGGCCTTGTGATCACGCAGAGCTGCATTGATACCACTGCTCTCTTTGAATAGCCCTGCTCTGCAAGAGGCTGCATTAGCCTTAATGGAACAACTTGAGGAAAAAACGTGCTGCTCAGTTTGGGTAGACTGCAGGATCCTGGTCTTTAGAAAGGACTAAAGTAAGTGAGAAAAAAACCCAAAACACCCCAAACTTCTCCCCTTTCATGTTTCTTATCTAGCTGAGCAGAATGAAAATGGGGATTTGGGGTTGTACATGATGCTGATGAAAAGTGAAACCTTGCCATTAAGGTGTGAATATTTTTGCACACCTCCACAGTAGGGATTTTCCCTAATGCCTCTTGCATTAACAGCAGTGACAGGAACTCTGCTTCCAGCAGCTTCAAGTGGTTAAATCAATAATAGAAAGAGTTTAAAAATACTAATCCAGCACTGCTATGTGAACATTCCCTGCCCAGCCTGCTGACTGTGTATGCAAACAGATAATGGTGAGCATCAATAATTTTCACTGCTGAATTTCTCCATATCTAAAACTTCAGTAAATCCCTCCTCAGATAATTTTTCAGAGGGCAGAAGTAGAGTGAGACACGTGATGTGTAACCATATGCTAAGAGAAGTGATTCACCACTGCTGATGAAAGGAATTGAACCACTCTGAATTGGCAGTGGATAATTTGACATATGCAGCTAGGCACTGACTAGGCCCAGCATTTCTGGGTTGTGAGTGCCTCTCCTCATGCCAGAGAAACAGGAGCAGCTGAAATTCAGAAGGTGTGATGTTCTTGTCAGGGACTGGAGGTGGAATAGAACAATTTTCCCATCTCTTGTAATTAGAAATGTGTGTTAGTATATGGTCTTTGGCTTCTGAAATAGGGGTGGTTTAGGAGTAAATTGGGGAGATTATAAAGATGGAATAATTCCAGCAGCAGCACCAAGGCTGTGTCTGGTAGGAATAGTGCAGCTCTACTGCAGGTGGTGAGGACTGAGTGCATTGGGTGTCAAAACATCCCAACATTCAGCTGGGATAAATCCTGAGGGTGGTGAACTCCCTGGGTTTGGTGGCCTCAGATAAGCCAAACCTGAGTTATGCTGGGCACAGCTCTGGGGTTTGGGAAAGCTGGGGAGAGATTGCTGAGCAGTTTGGGTGAAGAGTGCCTTACTCCAGGTGTAGGGTGCTGTCCCCCTGGTGCTCTGGGTTGGTGTGTGTGGAGGTGGTGGGCAGTTCCTGCGGGGCACTGACCTGGGCGCTGCTCCTGGGCATGGAGCTGCAGGAAAGCTCTCCCGAGCAGTCCAACAGCTTTGCAGGTGTATTTCTGCACTGGAAGATGAACAGGCAGGCAGGCAGCCTAAATAAACGTGTATCCAATTTCCAAGCCAAGCTGAGGAAAAGTTTTTGAAAATGCAGGGGTTCTTCGCATTGAGAAAAAGCCTGGAATGTGCCTTGGAAGCAATGATGATCTGAGGCCTCAAATCCCCACAGTCTAAGTCAGATTAAATTTCTAACTCCCATTTAGGGTTTTGAAACTTTCTGTGAGTTTGTAAAGTCTAACTAACCCCGGCCCATCCCCAAGTCCTCCGCTCCCCTCTCTAAAGATGTCCTGTTATCTGGGACTAAACCAGGTGGTCCTCACCCATGGCTCTGTTAACAATGAGCACTCTACACAAAATCTCCTGTTCTTCCGTTGAAAGGTGCTCTGTAGTCCCCCACTGCTACTTATTTATTGCCTATTGTTTATGATTCTAGCTTTGAAAATAGTTTCTCCCATAATTTGACTTTGAGTCTATTCAGTCCACACTTCAATATAAAAGATTAAGATGGCTGAGTTTTAGATGTGGTCCCTCGACAAAGATCACAGGGAATTCATGAGGGCATGGGATATAAAAATAAGTAGGGAGAATATCAATGTACAATACAAAAAGTTGAGCTTCTTTGCAGTAAACACCTCCCAGTAGGAAAATGAAAATGAATCTCAGTCCATGTATTCCCAGTGAATCTCTGCCATATTAAAACCCTAAGTGGGAGTTAGAAATTTATAATCAGACTTACACTGTAGGGATTTGAGGCATTAGTTCATCTTTGCATCCAAGGCACATTGCAGGCTTTTTCTCACTGTGAAAAAACTCTTCATTTTCAAACAGACCGGGAGGCTAAGTCATGTTTTGCCATTGCTAGTATCACAAAAATATATTTTCATATTTATAGAAACCAGCAATTGGATGCTATGGAAAGAGAGTCCATATATCATCCATCTCCTCTATCTGTTCTGCAGTCATGTGGGGTTTTCCTCTGTTCAAGGAATTAGTCAAGCATGTAATAAGCAGATCACTGACAGCTTAAAATTATTTTTCTGAAATGGTGCATTATCAGTTGACTGGAGACAACCTATTCCAAGGATTTCTTCAAAATATAAAAGTGGCCTTTGACTTTGAAGCCAACTTTATATTGTGGGGTTTTTTTCACCAAAATTAAAACAAAATAACTCATGGACTAATGTGCTGTGTGCACATGATGCTCTGTAGTGCTGTATTTTGTATTTGCTTTGAAACAGAATTGGGAAGAAAGTCGGGATTAACTCTGCATGTGAGATTTAACCTTAACTCTTTGTATTTCCATGTGGGGTTGGTGTTTCCCAGTGTGTCTGCTGTGGGACCTGGAAGTACCCAAGGAGAGGGCGGTGGTGCTGGGGAGGGCAAAGGGCAGCTGGGCAGTGCCTGTCCCTGAGTCTCTGGGTCCCTGTGTCCTTGTGTCCCTGTGCCTGTGTCCCCATCCCTGTGTCCCTGTGTCTCTGTGTCCCTGTCCCTGTGCCTGGGTCCCCGATCCTGTGCCTGTGTCCCTGTCCTTGTGTCCCTGTGTCCCTGTGCCTGAGCCTGTGTTCACTTCCCTGTGTCCCTATGTCCCTGTGTCCCTGTCCCTGTGTCCCCGTGCCCATGTCCCTGTCCCTGTGCCTATGTCCCCATGTCCCTATACCCTTGTCTGTGTCCCTGTCCCCATGCCTGTGTACCGTGTCCCTGTCCCCCTGCCCGTGTCCCTGTCCCTGTGCCTATGTCCCCATGTCCCTATACCCTTGTCTGTGTCCCTGTCCCCCTGCCCGTGTCCCTGTCCCCGTGCCTGTGTCCCTGTGCCCCTGGGCTCCCATGGCTGTCTGTAAGCTGCCCAGGTGGCCGTGCTGGGCTGAGCACGTGGCAGCTTCAGGGCTGCTGAGGCTGACACTGTCAGGTGGCATACCCGAGCATGACACCCCCACATCCCCATGCCCCTGCTGTCTGTCACTGCCTGTCTGGCGGTGCCACCACCAGCTCTGGTCTGGGACTCTGTGTCGGCTGCAGAATGCAGCCCGTGTCCCACGGGAGCCCAGAGCCATGGAGTGTGTGTGGGGCACTGAGCAAACCAGAGCTCCTGTGGCAGCTGCAAAGCCAAAGGTTGGGGAAGACATTTATTCTGAATTTTGTGACTCTGTTCGGATTGGGATTCTGGGTTATTCTGCCATGAGACTTGAGCTCACAAGCTTTTCTGAGGGTTGGAAATGTATCTTGAATCTGTTCCTTCTTAAACACCATTGCACTGTCAGTAATTCCTCATAGGAGGATGCTGTTACCTGTAGACTTCTGTTAAGTGACAATTATCCAGAAGGAAGTCCATAATCTGTCACAGTAACAAGTCCCCAGATGGGTTGGGTTCAAACCTATGCAGGGGACCCTCAGCCGACCCTGCTCAAGCTTAGATGCAGACACAGCACTGGCCAGAGATCTGGGCAGAGAGAGATCCCAGCTGTTTAAACCAGGGAATTTCAAACCCCCTATATAAGGAATCTTCCATAATAAACCATTGCTCTTATTGCATGGATTTCTGAGAGTTTGTGTCGTCCCTGCCTCCGACCAATGACCCCACGTAACAATAATCTTGTGCTATTTTATGTTGTCTGGTGTAAGCTGTGTTTATCTGCCATACTTAAACAGCTTCTACTGTCATGTTCCTTCTTCTTTCAGTAAAAATGATTTTACTTTATTTTACTTTAACAGTAAAATAAAAACATGTCTGTGAGGGGTGGATTTTTCCTATCAGTTTCTGACTGAAACTGATTTTTGGTTGCTAATTTGAAAATCATTCTAGAGAACAGAGTTATCAGAATTGACTCAGAACTTCTGAGGCAGTGTATCATAGAAACAAGGAAAATTAAGGAAGAATTTTGAAGAGGGGCTTCTATAGTTGTTTTACAGTTCCTCACCATTTTATCTAGAGAATAACCTCAAGGGAAAATGGGAACATACCTGTTCTTCTATAGATGCCTCTTCCAGGAGTTAAACTTTGGCTTGGGCTTTTCAGTTGCTGATTTCTTTATTTTTTAATGAAATATATTTAATTTCAAAGCAATATTGTTTAAAACTTGGTTCAAGACAAACATTTGTCTGGTAGTATTTCTCTTGTCTGTTCTTTAGAAACTCCTGCTTTCATCCTTCCCTGTTTTCTCCTTTTCCTTTAGGAAGCTGCAGGAAGCATAGCAGTGGCTCCCAGGTACTGTACACCTTAAATCTTTCCTGGACACCTTAAATACGTGTAAAAGCACAGACAATGCTTGACTCTTGGGTGAACTGGGTGACTTGCCCCATACTGCCCTGCTTTATATTTTCAGGAGAGTTTCTATGTATTCAACCTTTCCTGATACCCTCTGGAGATGTTTTCTGGTTATTTCTGTTTGGGGATTCCCATCTTGGCCAGCCAAAGAGTTACCCTATTATTGTATCAATTAGTCTCATTCCCTTTAGCTGGGGAACCAAATCTAAGTGAATCTGAATTACTGTTCTCAAGTGCACACTAAATTATGACATAAATACAAGTGTATAATTAATGACAACCACTTGAACAGTATTGCATAGGCAATTTCACTTAAAAAAAATACATAAATTCAATAGAGCCTAAAGTATTAACTTGAGGTGTTGAATGCAGCCTGTGGAGGATTTCAGAAGGCTGTATTTTCATATGTGAATATATAGGTATGAAATCTGAATTTAGTGGTGGAAAAGGGACTGCATTTATGTGTGTGTGTGTGTGTCAGGATATACAAACACATGATGTGTGTAGGAACATACATGCAGGAGAGGCTGCAAATTACTGAAAATGAAATTAAGGAATGATACTGAAAACAGAGATGGTATCAGAGCCATCTCTCCCAAAGGATCCTATAGTAAATTTTGAATAGACTTGCTGAAAACGGCATTGTAGTATTAAATCAATTATGAAGTTAAAATATCTCCCTAAACTAGGAATAAATGTGTTTGAATTCCCATTTGATGCCCTATCTCGTGGCTTGGTTTTATCATACACTGTTTCTTGGAACTGAAACCTGGCTAGCTCTTCTTAGAACTCTGATTTTATTTGACCTGAATAATATTCATCCATCACTTTTGTTTTTGAAAGCATTAATATCTTGCAGCAAGGCTTCAAAATGGATTAACTTCCTAATCTTTCACTCTGGGAGACTTGGGTTAAATCTGTCAGAGGTGAGAATGATAGTCAATATGTTATTTGGCTGGTAAAGAGGAGTAGATAAGGTGGTGCTGTGATCCAAGAGTTCATTTGCAGAGTTCTGCTGCATAGTAGATAGGTAGTTGCTTTAAAAAACACCCCAAAACAAAACTCCAAACAATTATTTTTCACTAGCTGTCAAAATAAGAGCATAAGTGGATTCCTAGGATGTTGTGAGAGGAAAGAGGTGTATTCCAGTCTTGGTTTTGATTTTGTTTGCTTTAAAGTGCAGTGATCTACAAAGTTATAAATGTGATGAATACGAATATATTTATTTTCCACACTAAGTGCAGAATATACAGAAAGCAGAAGCAAACAGCTCTACCAGCATGTTGTGATAAACTGCTGTTGGCCATCAGGCTGAAATTAGGCGTGTTAGTTTTTCTCTTAGCAAAGAATTCATTGGGACTGTTGTTTATGGAAGTTAAGTGTGTTGGAATAGGTGCAAGATGAAAATAAATGTATGTGTGTATATTCAAGTGTATGATACCATGGTTAAAGTCACTCTGTTTCCCAGGTCCTTTTGTCCAGGAGAATGCAGGAATTGGTGGAGACGCTTCACAGCAGAATACTGGAAGGACTGAGCTGAGACAGGGAACCTGGGATCAGGTGGGTACTGGAGAGCAGGTGATTCTCAACACAACTTGCCATTGGTTTTCCCACCTAATTAAGAGCTTTTACATTCCTTATAAGTGAATATCCCTTATAAATGTATATCCCTTGTAAATGTTTGTCTTGGTTTGAAATACAGGTGTCTGTTAAGGAAGGCAGGAGCCCCCCTTGAAATGGGAAATGTAAACCCCCTGCCCTGTGAATTATAATAATTTTGAAATTAAGAGACTCTCAGGCAAAGATATGGGAGCAGGAATAACAGCTCTTTATTAGGAAAAACAGGAAAAAAAAATGCAGTAACACAAAACAACACTGACAGAGTCAGAATACAACCTGACACGCTGTGGGTCAGGCTGTTGGTGGCAGTCCCATTAAATGGTGGCTGCTCCTCCTGGAGTGACAGATGTGGTTCCGTTGAAGCAGGGATCCTGTAGAAGGGTGTAGTTTTCCTCTGAAGGTCCAGTGGTGGTGTAGATGGGCCTGGTCTTCCTCTGGGAATCCAGTGGAAAAGAAAGCTGCTCCTCTGGGAATGCAGTGGGAAAAGACTGACTGTGATGTTCCAAATCTCAGATTCTATCCAGGTAGGAATTCTTGGCTCCTCCCCCTGGGCAGAGCATCTCACTAAGGGATGATGTAATTTTATCAGTCATGCAGTGAGACTCAATGGCCCATTTAGAGAAGATATTTCCTGGAGGGAGCATGGGTCATGGAAGAGATAAAGAAAACTGCCCCACCTGGTTTTAACAGGTGGCCCAATTAACAGAAGATAACTGCCCCACCCCTAACAGATGGCAACAGAGAACACACCCCTGGCCACATCTTGCATTTGCAACCTAAGACAATGTCTGTCTCTTGTAAGTGAATATCCGTTGCAGTCTTAATAAATTGGGAGGCTTTTGCCAATTCATTTTTATTTTGTCTTTTCTCTATTGCTGCTTTCTGCCTTGTGCTGTGAGGAGAAAAAAGCATGAGCAGACCTGTTTTATCGCATTGACTAAGCAGATAAATACAATTTTCTCTAAGTTCATTAAATGTTTTTCCACCCTTCAAAGCATTTAGGTATGTGCTTGCCACGTATAATTAGTCCCTCAAATTAAATGAATGTCATAATAATGGCTTGTTTTCAAACATAGTTAAGAGAATATGAGGGATTTTAAAGTCAACAGAGATGTGTATACAAGCAATTCTTACTCATTTTATTATAGGTTAATGGTTAGGTTTAATGGGAAATTGTTGCGGACATTCCTTATATGGCCTTGCAAAGGTCAGTGCAGTTTTCTTGCCCAGAATTCACTAAGAACTCAATAGAATCTGAGATTTAGGACAAAAATTTTCAACATACTATACCAGACTCTCTAAAGTTCTTTCTGGTTTAAAAGAAACAAACCAAAACCAAAAAGAACTCCCCTCTCATATTTTCCCAGGACTTTAATTAATTTAATAACTTAGCATCAGGATTGCATTTGCTCATTCACTTTTGCTGAGATTCAACTTCTGTCACCCTCATGGCAGGAAAATGCTCGTGGAATCAGGCAAATAGGAATAAGCATGACTGAAACCTGAGCTTGGCTTAAGTAGTGGCAAGGAAGATTAAAAAAACAAACCAGCAAAGCAAGGAACATAGAAATGAAAGAGCTCTACCTTAAATCACTACTGGATCTGGTCACTGGGGGCTTGTTCTGACACTGACAAACACTTTTTTCATTTCCAAGTGCACAGTCTAAGTTGAGAGCATTAATGAGTGTGTTTTATCTTGAAGATCAGTGGCCAGTCCACTTTGCAGGGTGCTCTATTTCTTCCACCTTTTCATTTGCTTCTCTCACACAGAGAGTGCGCCTTGTCACTGACCAAATACATCTTTTTGAGCAGAGTGCATTAATATGCTGTAAGAGTCTACTTAAAACTATGGAGTGTACCTTGTATGCCTGTGCTAGTTAATCCAAAACAAAGATTAAGTAAGAGGTTTGTATATAAGGGGAAAGCTGAATGTGAAATTAAAATGTAAATCAAAAAGTAATTGGCTTTTTGTGCATAGTTTAGATAAGATTTACTTTTGAAGAATGACTTTGTGTTTTAACACAGCAGGCCAGACACCATGTGGCACACTTGCACTTAATAATGGCAACCAATCTAAGCCATAAATATTGCAAACGATGCCATTTGAATGAGAAGCCCTATGAACCATAACAAAAACTCCTGTGATTAATTCTAAAACTGCTCTGTTCATATTAGACCTGCAGTGGCCTCCCTGATGAGATCAATACAGCGTAGCAGAGTGATTCTAATAGAAGTGTTATTATCTTTTAATCTTCGGGAGAATGCCAACTTGGAGAATTCTTCAGCATTCTGGCTGCTTATTTTCTCGGAGCAACCTTGAAGGCAGTTGTTTTCTGAAATGAAGATGCATTAGAGTCTTTTCAAGGCTTTATCAATAACAGGACACGGTCACTGTTTGGGGAGCCAAAAGGCACATTTGTATGCTGAGACTAACAAGTGGGCATAGTGACCTTCCCTGTCTGCCTGGATTTCCTCAGCAGCCAAATGGCTCCAGTGAAAGAGGAGAAAGGACAGGGAAGGGAGTGGGGTGATGCAGAGTAGGGCTTGCCAGGCAGCCAACAGCGTCCTGCTCTTTCCCAGAGCCTTGGCTGTGTGTCCTGGGCTCAGCTGGGACCCTTCTGTGTCCTGAAGAGCTGCAGGCAGTGCGAACTGGAATAAGGAGTTTGGAACAGGTTTCCACCAGCACTGGGAATGAAATTTTAGTCAGCAAATGGTAGAATCACAGAACCCCAGGATGGGTCAGGCTGGAGGGGCCCACAGGGGCTCCTCTGGTGCCACCTCCCTGCTCCAGCAGGGCCATCCCAGAGCACAGGGCACAGCAGTGTGTCCATGTGGCTCTGGAATATCCCCAGGGAGGAGACTCCACAGCCTCTCTGCACCATCTGCTCAGGGCTGGGCACTGCCCAGGGCAGAAGTTCTGCCTCCTGTGCAGGGGCAGCTCCTGGGCTCAGCCCCTGCCCGTGGCTCTGGTGCCATTGCTGGGCCTGGAGCAGAGCCTGGGCCTGCTCTGCCCTCCCTGCACACAGGGACACCCAGGGACACCCAGGGCTGAGGCCCCTCTCAGCTGGGGCTCCTCTCCAGGCTGAGCAGCCCCAGCTCCCTCAGCCTTTCCTGGGCACCAAGATGCTCCAGGCCCTTCCTCAGCTCCAGAAGCTCCCGTCCCTCTGCTGTGCTGAGCATCCAGAGCTGGACACAGCACTCCAGAGGTGCCTCCAGGGCTGGGCACAGGGGCAGGATCACCCCTGAGCTGCTGCCAAGGCTCTTCCCCATGCCCCAGGGCACCCTTGGCCTCCTTGGCCCAGGACACTCTGCTGGCTCAGGGAGAGCTCCGTGTCCCCCAGCACCCCCAGGACACTCTGCTGGCTCAGGGACAGCTCTGTGTCCCCCAGCACCCCCAGGACACTCTGCTGGCTCAGGGACAGCTCTGTGTCCCCCAGCACCCCCAGGACACTCTGCTGGCTCAGGGACAGCTCTGTGTCCCCCAGCACCCCCAGGACACTCTGCTGGCTCAGGGACAGCTCTGTGTCCCCCAGCACCCCCAGGACACTCTGCTGGCTCAGGGACAGCTCTGTGTCCCCCAGCACCCCCAGGACACTCTGCTGGCTCAGGGACAGCTCTGTGTCCCCCAGCACCCCCAGGACACTCTGCTGGCTCAGGGACAGCTCCGTGTCCCCCAGCACCCCCAGGACACTCTGCTGGCTCAGGGACAGCTCCGTGTCCCCCAGTGACCCCAGGACACTCTGCTGGCAAGTCTGTAGAGATGCTTAGCAGTCAAATCAGTCATCCAAAGAGAATGAAAAGGCAGAAGAGTTTTTTTCTGCTGTTTACTGCACTTTTATATAAAATAACAGGAAATCATTCTTTAGCTTGTAATCCAAAAGTGGCAAGAGAAGGTTAAGTATCCATCAGACATTTTTAAAGATTTTTCCAGGTGTGGGTGGGGAGAGCAGTGTCACTAGCCTGGTACTGAACTCCTGAGGAACAGACTTGCTTGACCAGGTTTTATGATGTTGCTGCAGATTGTTTGCAGCATTAGCAAACCCCCACCATTACATAACGTGCAGCCTGCTTGGGGGGAATGGAGCATCAGAGTGAAGAGACACAACAGCAAATAATGCAAAGGAAAATTCTTTGATGCGTCTTATTTGTCTCTGTTCTCTAGGAATAGAAATGCAGTGTCACTTATTTGAAGTATCTGGGTTATAAATATGTTTTCTACAAGAATCTTAAACAAATGGGAAAAACACAGTGAAAATTAAGTTGTTGACTGTAATAAATGGAAAGTGAGAGTTCGTGGTGATTCCTGTGCAGGAGCTGACAGCAGAGCTGTCTGCACACGATGTGCTGGTGCTGCTGACGAGGTATGCAGAAAGATGCTCCTGCATGGAATCTTAGCAGGAAAATTGTTAAATAAAAATATATTGCTTCCAGTTTAGACTTGTAATTAGTTCTACAGTCAAGGGTAGAGATCAAGGATCTTTTTTCTTTGTTTTTGCTGCCATTTTCTGTGTTGTTTGTTTTCTTGTTTTTTTGTTTTTTTTTTTTTTTTTAATTGTTTTTTTTTTCCCAAAGTTTCTGCATCTTCCACAGGAGTTTCTTTGCTCCCACAACTGGTTCTAGATGTGCCTGAGGCTGGCATGCAGAGTTCTGTGCAGTCACACACAAGTACAGCTCTGTTTCAGTGCTGTGCTCCCAGCTGGGGGAGGCTGCTCCTCTCGCCCAGGGATTTCCAGGGAAGGGCTGGTTCAGCTGTCTCACCTTGGAGCACACACTGCAGAGAGTTTGCACACTGCCTCTGTGTTTGTCAATAGTTCACTCAGCACCCAAACCTTTTAAGAGCCTTGGCTGTTGTACCCCTGAAGGGCTAAAATTCCCTGAAATTAATGAAAATCCGTCCTTTTGAGGACACATCATCGGAGGAGAACAAGTTTATGTTTTGGGTTTTAGCAACAAAAAAACCACAAAAAATTGTGACACTGCTAAATGGGTGCTCTGAAAATATTGGCATTGTTTTCATCTTTTCTTTGGCAACACAAGTTAATGCCATTGTAGAAAAAAAAAGGTCATGTCAGATGAGCTCCTCACCCATGGAATTCATAAACTGTTTATGGGTTAAAATTTTGTTGTACTGGCTTTCACTTTTAAGTGTTTTTCTTTCTGCTTTAAAAAATAGAACGTTTCAAAGGCCGTGATCTTTTTTTCTCTTTCAGGAAATAAAAAAAAGGAAAAAAAGCTCCCTGTCAAAACACTGTTAATGATGCTAAATGTCTTTGCAAATGTAATCCCCATCTTAGTTTTGTTCTCATTTAATTGAATTAGGAAGGCATAACATACTAAAAAGGATATTTTCATGGCCTTAACTTTGCATAATAGCTGAGCTGGGATATGTGTTTCTCTTGTAATATTTTCCTGTGTATGTTACTTGTACTTTACAAAGGACAATTCTTCTGTTTAGGAATTGTAATTCATATTCATGCGCTTGCTTTGCGTCTTAATTTTAATCAATGTTAATTAAAATATATTTTCTTCGTGCTCCTTTTCTTAATCTTAACCTACTAATACTCATACAGGCTGTTAAACAATGGAAAGCCCTTTTGAAAAATGTGTTTTGCAGCCATATAATGTTTTTGAAAATTGGGATGAAGTTGTTGTTTGTCTTTGCTGCACACCTGCTGAATGGGCAGAGATGCTCAGGGTACCTGAGCTGTGTCCGGCCACGCTCAGGATTAGAGACAAACAAATCTCCTGTCTGAGGCTTGTGGCAAGCAGACCAGTTGGAAAGAATGTGGCTTAATTAAGGCATAACTTTTACAGTTTAATTCACACAGAACTATCTGGCAGAAGTTCATACAGCACAGATCATAATTCCTAAGTAATTTTTGTCAAGTAGAAGACCAGTGTTATCTTCACAGTCTGTTACTGGGACCGCTCTGTTCTTGTCTTGTGTGAATTTTAGTGTCTTGGCTCATATGAAATTTCAGAGTCCTGTTCTGTTAAGCAATAGAATATCCACATTATTTTCCTTCTTAAAGGGAAATCCTCTCTCAAAACCCTTTTCCATTGTAGTTGCACAGGGAACTGTGCAGAATGTGTAACAAATGTACACATATTTTACCCCGTGCCTGGACTCTTGCCCTATAGATGAAATCTCAGCAACTACATGGGGAACTACTTTTTCCAGAACCAATCAATAGCAGAAGAAAAATAATCTTAATTCTCAGGTGGTTTATTTAACAGTCACAGCAAAGCAGGATAGGATCTCACAGGGTGAGATGTGGCACTGCTGCTGGAGGGATGGGTTTAGGGGGTCCGGGATGTGCCAACCTCTGCTGGCTCACAGTACCAGGATCTTTTTAAATTCCTTTGCAAGCTCTGTATAAGACATTTAAATGTCACTGGAGCCTTCTTCCACAAGGCTAAAAAGGTCTTTTATTAATTCTCTTCCCCCCTTTCTGAGTTAGCTGTTGCATTTCTAAGTCTTGGCTGGCTTGGAGCTGTGCTGGGGGTGTGCTGGAGGGCACACCTGGAACTTTACATGCTGAAAAGGAACTGCTCCTGGTCCTACACACTGTTTTACCTTACCCTAGGGAAAAAATTCAACACCATTCTTTTCCAATCAAGTTCTGAGTGCTGCCTGGTTAATGCTTAAATTTCAAGGAGTACTTACAAATGTGGATCAAATATATTCATAGGAGACTGATCCTTGATCCTTGCAAAACAGAATTCCAAGTAACATTTCAATGGAAATTGGACTATTGAGCTTTATTTATTTCTTTTTACATAAACTTAAAAATAAAGAAAACTTTATTTATTTTTGCATAAAACCACACATGCACACAGATAAGGAGCAGGATGGTCCCAGTGATTGATATGTGCTTGCAGGGATTTATGCTGGGTAGATTAAACTTCTATAAAAGATTCTTTTTTTCAATTTAATATTGAACATTGAATGACAGTTGTGTTGATAGCCAAAAGACGCAGTTTGCTTATATTCCATTGCTTATTTATAATCATTCAATTAATCAATCCAGATAATTTTAAAATTTGTTGCTTCAAGTGTTGTCCCTCTTATTTTTAAACCACATGCATCATAAATATACATAGTGATGATACCGAAACCTTCCTAAAGAATGTTAAAATATTCAAAGCATGGCCATTGGCTTTGCTTTTCGCTTTCCTGTTCCTTCAGCCTTTATTTCTTTTGCTCTCTCGCTGTCTTTACTGTGCAACAGCCTTTCCTGAGAACACTTTGGGTTCTGTACAGATTATCACAATCTGAATTCCAAAATAAAAGTTACAGCCATGGTCTGTGTGTGGGGGAGGAAATGATCCTGGGTGCTGTTGCTAAAGTGAGCTGCAGTTTTGGGGATCTTGGCATCACTGGAGAGTTCTGAGGCTGAATATAGGGAAGCAAAACTGTTCCAAATTAATGGCCCAAGAGGATGCAGAGATTAAACCTTTTTATTTAAGCCTGAGCAAAGCTGACTTTCAAAGCAAAGCTGTATAACAGGGCTTGGGAAAGCTGTAGATTGATTTCCATCACTTTCTGTATATATTAAAACCAGAGAAAAAAATGAGGAATGTGATTTATAGATTTTTGTTTTATTGTAATATTGTAATGGATGATTTTTTTCTCTCAGTTTAAAATTTCTACCACCTCCCCTTTTTCTGGTTTGTTTTGTGTGGTTTTTTGGGGTTTTTTTGGGTTTTTTTTGTTTTTTTGTTTTTTTTTTGTTTTTTTTTGCTTAACTTTGCTGACACGGTCAGTCATTCTAGATTAGGTGTGTTCTGAGATTTTCTTAGACAATGACACTAGAATCCCAATGCCTGAATGGAGTTTCCAAACACGATTCATGAACTCTGTAGAGAATGCTTGGTTTGTTGTGTAGCTGTCTTTTGGGTATTTTTCTTGTTACTGGAACATTTCCTTAAGTTCTCTAAGGAAATAATTTATTGCTAGTAGTTGTGTGGCCATTCAGAAATATGCAGGGAAACAGGAGCACTTTTGGAAAAGACGAGTGTTATGAGGGGAATGAGGAACTGGTATTATTTGAGCAGATAAAAAGGCTTGACTTCTTTAGGTAGCAAAATAAAGGCTGAGAGGGGAAATGGCTGCTGTTTCTGAAAATCCACAGGCAATAAACTTTGGAAGAAGGATTACTTTAAATTAAAAATAATAATTCTATGAGATAAACCAGATATAAATTAAGCATAAATACAGTTAGACTGGAAATCAGAATGTGCTTCCATTGCTGTTAGAAACATGAAGTTCTGGAATAGCTTTCTATGCTATTTTAAAAGAAACAATCCATCTTAATATTCCCAGTGTATTTATACTTCACCTCATTAGAAATAAAAAGTTTAGCTATTCAGAATTTTTTTACACATAAATGCTGTGCTTTTTCTATTCTTCCAGCCAACACAATTCAAATGGCTCTAAACTAAAGAAAGAATCCCCACATTTTAGTTTCTCATCATGGGAGCTTTGTGACTGTATCCAAGTAGGAATGCAAATTTTGGAAAACAGAGGAAAGGGGTTTATGCTCTATTTAGCATTAAATAATGAGATGCACTTTCTGATTGGACACTCAGATCCAAGCATTAGTTTTCTAATCTAAACTTAAAATTACAAGGTTTTTTACATACTTTGATCTTTCTATTTTTTTTGCAAGTCTCTGACAGTTTTACCAGATTTTCTTATGGTCAGCAATTTTGAAACCAATACAATGAAGGAATTTTTTGTGGCTATGTGGGGTTTTTTTATTTGTTTTAGATTTCTTTTTGCAGAAAGTTGCATTCTAATGTTTATTCTTTACTGAATCTTCTTTCAACAAATTATGAGTTGCTTTATTAGATTGGGGTGATGATGATATGTCAATATATCCTTTGTTGGAAAGCTAAGGAATTGTCAGCATAGCACCTTTGCCATTGGATAAGGAGCTTTAAAATGTTTGTCACAGGTATTTGTTGAGCTTTCAGGTAAAGGTAGTTGAAAACACCTTGGTATTTTGGGAGTTTTCTTTCTCACAAGAAAGGGATTTCAGTGGGATTTGGCTGTGTGACTGCTGGTGCCTCTTTCACAAAGATGAAATATGTGTGTCAAAGTCGTTAAGAATATTTCTTTGTGCAGTTCCCCAAACCCAGTGATGTTTATTAATCTCTGGTTAAAAACGAGAGAATGATCTGATGAGGCTGGACTGTGTGAATGGAGCTCATTGCTGCTTTAAACTCTTGGCAGTTTAGTAAACCATGTAAAAAACCTGAATTGGGAGGGTCATAGCTCAGGGAATCAGGCTGAAATGGACTGTCTGGACAATGGCACCTGCCTTTGTCCCATCTGCATTCTATTCCGCTGCTGAAGCTCCAAGGAGGAAAAAGTCACTACAACATGAAGGGATAAGAGCAGTGAGAAGACAAAAACATTCCTTATTTGAGCTGAAATAACAGGAAAGGCTTCCAAGTCTGTGTTTATGCTATTAAAAAAATTTTGGGAGTAAATAGTGTTTGTTTTGCTTCTGAAAGCACCAGGAGCCATTTTCTAGAGATTTATTCTCCTGAATTGTTGTCATTGTCACCCTTTTTGCAGCTGCACTGAAATGCAGTGACATGCTGTCCTGGGTGTGGGTGAGCTAGAGGATCAAGAGATAAGAATTTTGATTTTAAGTCCCAGCATCTCATATCAGAGCACAGTTCTGATCTAACAATCAGAGTGGGAAGATGAGCAGCGAAAGTTAATAGAAAATAAAACTGCACTTTATCAATTCTCCATTAATTCCACCCATTCCTGCTGGTAGGACCTTACGCCTGTAACTCTCAGGAGGTGGCACACGTGGCAGTCCAGCTCCCAGCAGAGGCACAGGGACAAGCAGGACAGGCTGGTGGCATTGCTGCCTTTGGAAGTGGAGACACAGAAATAAAACATTGGTGAGAGTGAAACAAATTCTTGTGTTCACAAATACAGGAAAGCACAGGCTCTTGAATCCCTGGGAGACTCCAGCTGTCCCAAAATCTGTTGGATATTAGGCTTGGGTGCAGCAGAAGAGAATTTCTTAAGGCAGGTGAATGCTGGGCTGAGTACAGGAAAAGTTCTGTTCAATTTCCTCCTCAAAAACAAAGACAAACTGGCAAAAAACATAAAGGGCACAGCAATCCTTCCCTGCAGGAACCACAGGATTGGAGCTTTAAATCCTGTCAGACAATGTCAGAAAAAGATCACAAGCTTGGATTTTAGAAAAGCAAATTTTGGCTTACTCAGGGATCATCTTTGCAGGCGTACTTTCTAGCTGCCCTGGAGAGTCGGAGAGTCAGAGAGACACAGGACAGCAGCTTGGTATTTATTCAGAGCACAAAAACAGGGAACTGCAGGGTTTTAGAAAGCCAAGCAAGCATAGAAGGAGGCCAGCATGGCTAAGTGAGGAGCTCAGACTCAAGGAGGAGACACAGGGAAAGTGGAAGCACTGCTGAGTTGCCCTGGAGGAACACAGAGACATTGCCTTGGCATGCAGGGAGAGAATTTGGAAATTCAAAGCTCAGCTGGAGCTGGCAGAAGGGAGGGCTGTGAAGGCAACCATGATGTTTCACAGAAGTGCACTGACAGCAAAGAGAAAGAGTGAAAAAATGTGGGTCAGCTGCTGTACCTGGACATTCAGCTGGTCCACAGCTGGACTAGGTGATCTTTGGGGGGATTTTCTGGCCTACACAATTTGGGGTGAGGTTTTAGCCAGCACCTCCTTGTGGAAGGAGACCAGCACCATGACAAAAAGGGACATCACTGGATGGTTTTCACTTTTTCACAGAAATTTGAAGCCAGCTTAAATTGCTTGCAGCAAGCCCAGCAAATGAGTGGATGTAGCCTAAATATGTGAGGTGTGTATAAAAAAAGTGATTTATCAAGGTTAAATCTCGGTGTAGAGATACCATTCTCAAGGTCATGCACCAAAAAAGAGGAGTTCAGTGCTTTTTGAGCCAGGGAAAAGAGGCTTGTCCTATAATGTGATAACTGCAATTCATCAGCATACAGGGACAGTTTCTGGATTTTCCCCAGAGCTCTTCACCTCCAGCAACCCAGAGAAGGTCTCATTTAACGACCATCTGCATGGCACTACTAGATTAACCTTTCAAATTGTTATTTATGCCATAAAATAATACATTAAGGTCTTCATTTTACCTCTTTCTTCCCCCTGCCTTTTACTGTAATTTGCACCTGGGCAAACTGGAATGATTTCTTTTTATACTTACAAAAGTCTCAGTTTCTCTACCAAAGATCACAGAAGTCAAAAGAAATCTTTAATGAGCTCCAGTGGAGTAGTCTCTAAATGACTGCCTGATGTACAGAGCAGAGAATTTTGTTGGGCCTACTAAAATTAATGTATTCATTTTAGATGCCTGTCTTAGCAGTTTCTTAGGATTTCTTTGTTGTTGATTTTTGGGTCTTGTCAATATTTTGTCCTGGTTGAACCTTTCTAAAAAATGGCTCCACACCACTGGCTTTTCCCTGGAAAGCACCGTTATTTTTCTTTTACTTAGAAAAAAAGCAGTGTGTCTGTGGAAAATACCAGCATGACTTTCTTTCTCATCTGTCAGTTCTGTCTCATTACTCCTGGGATAATGTATTAGTCAGGAGCAAGTTGTCTCCCTGTTCTGCTATTCAACATTTATAAAATCAGTACATTAAATGACTGTGGTGTTATCCCGCAGCCTCGTTTGAGTTGGATCTCTCAATTTCAGAGGCTTTTGTGTTTGTTCTGAACTTATTTGCACAAGCCAGCATAGAGAGTTGATTCTAGATTTGTGATGCCTGCTCATGTGTTCTATGGCTGCAGCACTGGGAATTTAATTTGGCCAGACCTGGGATTGTTGTAGCAAATGCCTGCACATTTAAGTTATGTGTTATTATATTTTATAAGTTGTTCTCAATGAAACAGAAGGTTGTATCACTTTGAAGATGAAGGAAAATAATATCAAGATTCCCTGCTAGACATAAGAATTGGTCTCAGCTAAATTAAATGTGTGCTGTTGGCAGCTGTAAAACAACAGGGTCAGGCATCTTGTCCGTGAAAACAACTTATTTTCACTGGACTTTGTAGATGGCAACATCTGTCAGGTGATTCTGTTGAAGGCAGATTATTTTCCTGAGAATCGAAACATGGTAATTACCAAGGTATTTTTAAATTTTATTTTTAAATTATGATGTTGGGAATTTCTGAAGGCATTTATCCATTTAAGGTGGGGGGTTCATAATTGCAATTAGATGTGCAGCAGTAAGAATTCTGCACAGGTCTCTCACTGTGGGGCTGTTGTTCTTCATCTCTTGAAAAGAAAATGCTTTGAAGACACTCGTAGAACTTCTGCCCCAGTGTCTCACTAAGTATTTTCCTGGAAACATACCAGCAGTAAAACCAGACAAAATGAAGTTTTCCATTTAGCCAAAGAGTTCCAGAATGTACTATTGGTACCTCTTGTTACACTTCTGTTCCCTTGCCAAGGATGGAAGGTATCTGTGCCACCTATAAGTGATTCCTCTGAAGACCTTGTAAATTTGGAGTCCTTTAAATTAGAGACAGTCCTCCACTCTGCCTGAACAATACTCAAACCAGTAATGAATGGAGGTAGAAGTTGATACTGTTTTTATTTATTTATTTAGGGGGCTTTTTTTGTAGAACACAGAAAGAAGCCGCTCTACATAGTGATATAATGTTGGTGTGAAATTCTAAAGGCTGCATCTGAAAAATGTTGTAAAACTGCTAATGATAAAGTTCCATCCGCTCTGCTGAAAAATCATAATATTTGTGTTAGCTGCCATTAAAAGTAATATTGCATAAAATACTTCTGAAAGTATTATTCACCTAGAATTTTTATAACAATTTGCCTTCTTAATCTATTTACCAGTTGCCCAATCCTTCAGGATTTTTCACCTCTTTTGCTTGTGATGGACCCTAATTCTTAGCTGAATGTGCATGAACCCCTACTGATCAGACCTGTCTGCCTTTCCAGATGTTTCCAAAACCTAATCGTGAAACTGGGGCTTCATTTTGTTCTGAGAGAATTTGATTGCTGACTCTGGTTCTCAGTTGCCTTGCACAGTGCTCTGTGCCCCTGTGAGATGTGTGTTTAAAGTAGGTAGGGTAGAGACCAAGCATTTCTAAAACATAATATTGTGTGTTCTTTTTCTGTAAGAGCTGATGGACGGAGCCTCTTTCACACCCATGGATACAGATATTTCTATGGAAAGTTTTTTTGCTGGAGTGAGATATTCTGGTAAATTTAGAGGAACAAAAATACTGGGGTGGGGGGGGGGAC
>VXAX01003274.1:23346-52658 GCA_013399835.1 Leptocoma aspasia | reverse complement strand
ATTATGCATAATTATAGAAATATCTCAGCAGAACTAATAAAAATATCAAAGAAAAGACAAAAGCAATGCGACTTTAAAGTATACACAATACTGAAAATAGATCTTATTGGTTCAATTCTAGAAAAGTGGTTTTTATCAGAAGAAAGACTCTGTCTTCCACTAAGGCTTGTAGATGCAGCTTTTGGGTTTCTGTCCTGCCATTTGCCATTCTTTATGGTTGAAACTCTGCTGAAACTTTAAACCAGTGCCTCTCATTCCTTACCAAGCCAGGAGGGAACCTACTCTCTTCAATATTGGTTAAATCTAGGACTTCCATCTATAGAGGAACAGAGAATTCTTACTACAGGAAGGTTGTAAAGAATTTGGTATGAAATTATGCAGTTAGGCAGTTGTGGAAATGAGGATGTTGGAGCATAAGAGAACAGGGGTTTGCAAGGCAGTGTCTTCTATTACTTCCAACAGGATTTCTTAGGATTAATGGATCAGTAAAAACTAAAAACTGACAGCAAGGATGCCTCTGTATCAAAAGCTGAACAATTCTGTAGATCCTGGTCTTGGAAATATTGCTGGTCTGGAACTGGAAGTCTCTGACCAGCTCCCCACAGCTGAACTCTGAGCAGCTCCCAAAAAGGCCATGCAGGTGATTTTTTCACTTTCACACACAAGGATGAGATGAATCTAAGGAGATTATTTTTGGAGTTGAATCTGAATCCTTGCTGAACCACAATTATGCTGCTAAATTTAATAAGGGTGCACTAATAACATTTAGGTTGTCACTGAGATGAGTCTTTGGCTGGGTTTGCCCAAATTCAGGTTCTTTGGTGCAAGCAGCTGAATGTCTCAAACAATGACAAAAGGAGGAGAGCAATGCTCAGGTTTGTTATGAGGTGGAAATATGAAATGATGTGGAAATAGCAAATTTTCAATTAAGGAAGAGAGATTTTTTTCTGGGTGTGTTTTTAAGGAGAGAGACACAGAAGAAGGGTGGAACTCCAATGGGGAAAAAAGAAGCAGGGACAGACAGAAACACAGAAAAGAGGGCTGGCAGGGAAGGTAAGGAACTTGAGGAAATATTTAATAATCTTGTTCCTATTTGGGGCTGAACTGGTGTGGTTTCATACCCTGGAACAAAGGTGTGGACCCTGTGGAAGTGGTGTCCGACTTGTTCTGGAATCGTCACTTTAACTCTGATAAAGGCACCTTTTGTGTTAGCAATAAATGCATATTTAACGTTCTTGTTTTGCTTCTGAACCAAAACAAGAATACAAATGTCACAAACATGCTGAAGTGGAGATTTTCCCTGGCTGTGATGAGGATTTGTGTCCCTTTCCCTGCGTCACAGCTGAAGAGGGGAGCAGGGCTGTGCCTTCAGCCCAGTCCCAGCGTCCCAGGCTGTGTGAACTGAACAAATCACCTCTGGGCTCTGCACAGGATTTCTGCAAAGCAGACCTTCCTCCTTGATTAAATCAACACTGCTTTCATCCTTTTCAAGCTTTCCAGGGTTATTGCTTATGTCAGAGGCTTTAGACATTGTATTACTGCCCCAAAATGACTGCAAATTTCCTTAACATTGTAGCAGTCCTGCACACGCTGTCAGCCTGAGAACCTGCGCCCAGGAGGTATCAGCAGCAGCTGGGTTTGTTACTTACACTCGACTGTAACTCTGAGAAACATTTTCTTAAATTAATTTTTAAAAAATGCTTTATAAAGAAATGAATTGTAGTTTAAAGGTATTAACTGAAACATAATAAAATATAATAAAAGTAGTCCAGCTATGAAAATGACAGGTTTGGTATAAACATATAACCAAGCATCGGGTGCATCTTTGAAATCTGAAAGGCCAAAATTTGTTGTGAGAGTAAAATATTCTAAATTTCATATTAGCTAGTGAGACACTATGACCTGGCCTCTGCTGGCTTTAAAAAGTGCAACATAAGAAATTGATGGAGGAAGGAAAAGAATAGGAAAATGAAATTTCAGGAACTGCTACTGTAGGAAGGGGTTTAAGCAATTTGTAGATAAGAGTGCATCCCTCTCTCTCAAGGTTCAGAACCACATGACTAAAAGTATGTTGTAATTGTCTGCTCTCTGCTACACCCCTGCAGCTGGAGCCCACAGGAGTTTCCAGATTTTCAGGCAAGTCAGATGATTCCACCACCCCAAATTTGTCAGGCTTTTGTGCCTTCCCATTTTCCTCAAAATCAGATTAATCCAGGACACCTGCAAATAATACTTAGTCCTGATTATGAATGTATAGCCTCTCATGCAACAACTATTTTTAAACTATAAATAGGATGCTAGTTCTATTATTTTTATCATTGGGAATGGCAGAATGCTTCTTCCTGGGAGAAAAATCTGCAGTGCCTGTAGTGGCAGGTATCAATAGCTTCTGTATTTCAAGCTAATGAAATAAACTATGTTTGGTTTATGATAAATAACCTTGTATTGCATTAAACCTTCAAATATTTTACTGTTATTAATCTAAATACCATCAAAGTTATATACTACATAGAATCTCCATAGGAACTTGATTTATGCTAAACTGCATTGGAAAAAAAAAAAAAACCAGAAAAAAAAAGAAAAAGAAAAACCACATTAAAATCCTCTTAAAAATAAAAAAGGAAAGAAAACAAACCTCAAACACCATTTGGGAGAGGTTGGTGTTGTCCAGGTTTCATGTGTGGGTGAAATGAGCCATTGAGAGCAGACCTGATTGGATTGAATTGTTAAATCCCACTGGAGTGGCCTTTGGGGTGGGGGGGAACTGGGCTGGTGCCAAGGCCTGGCTGATGGGGGAGCAGCAAAACTGGAACATGAGTAATTCCCCCCTCTTCTCCTCCTTGCTCAGGTTCGGGAAAACACATTCTCCATTATAATTTATGAGTAATAATGTTAATTTCCAGCTCAGTGTAATTGGTGTGGTTCAATTCAAATATGGGCTGTTAATTGTCGTTTGTATCAGAGCCTTGACTTTTCTGAACAGCCATTGAATGTGAGTTTTAATTACCAAGTTCCTTGCTGCCATAAATGTCCACGAGTGATTTAGGAAACACGGGATGCCAGAACAGGTTGTGACAGGTTTCTTTTGCCTTGCAAGCCCTTCAGCTTGCTGGGGAAAATAACTCCAGTAAAACCAAAGCAGCACCATCAAAACATGACAAACAGAGTCACAGCTACACTGCAGCTTCTGCAAAAAGGAGTTCTTTATTTGGCCAAAAACTTGCTGTAAGGATGGGGTAATGATGGCAAACAGATGAATTAGGAAATACACATTTTTTTTTACTTTTAACTGGTTTCGCTCTCATAAGAAAATGGGTAGGTTTAAAAATTCATAATTTTCATAAGTGAAATATAATTCCTGGAGGGGTGGGGTTGGGTTTTTTGTTTGGCTTGGATGTTTTTTGTTTTGTTTTGGTTTTTTTTTCATTTTTTCATTTTTTCTTTTCTCCTTTGTTTTGTTTTAATTAAATTTACCTGAATCTGTATTCAGCAAAGACAAGAGCTGGTTGTCAGTAGCTGATTTGGGGTCACTGATGGCAAATTGCAGATTGCAATTTGAAGGGTACATAAAGCACTGGCTGTGTTCCACAGTATGCATTGGTAAACTGCAGACTGCAGTAAAACCTCCCTGTTGCAACATAAATACGGCATGAAAGTTGATTAACCAGGTTTATGTTTTTAGCCAAGCCTGCAGTCCATCTGGACTAAAAGGATAAAAATGAAAACTAAGTTGTTTAACAGCATAGTGAGCCCAGATTAGAAAAGGCAGAGGTTTGGACATTTAAGTTCCCAGCAAGATGAACAGTTATTTGTTCTATCTGGTGCCTTGCCTAATTTTTTTTTTTTTTTGGTGAGATAACTGTGATTTGTTGAGGTCATTATCATTAAAGGAAGAGCTGTTTGTGTGTCTGAGTGCCCACTTAGGAAGTGTGGTAGAGTCTTCCCCTGTTTTGGGCTTGTTCTGTGTGTGCTCCTGAGGAGAACTGCTCATTAGAAATGTTCACTGGAACTGGAACAGTCCAGCATCTCTGAGACCTTCATTCTGCTCTTTGGAGTGTCCTCAAAACCATGCCCTGCTCACCAGTCAAGTCTGGAATAAACTTTTTCACTTGTTATGATATGTTTGAAATTGAACCTTGCTATTCCAGGGACTTTATGGATCAACGTGATGACAAATATTCCAGATGTTGGTGGTGTTTTTACACAATGGCTATTTAGGAAAAACAATGTCTGAAGGTAAATTTATCATCCCAGATTCTGGTCTGGGAAAGGTGTGCTGAGACAGCAGCTCTGCCCCACAAAGGACTGAATTTGATGTATTTATTCATTATATGAGCAGGAAATCAAGGTGTTGTCTGGCTGACATGGGCCCTTATTAGTGGCAAAATGGGCTCAGTAGGAATCTTTCCACTGGATCAGAAGCAGCCCTACTGATTTGATTTATGTTTGCTGAATTCTGCTGGCTGTCCTTGCAAAGTTTAATCCCTAATCAATATGGGCAGAGCCCTGGCAGTGGAGCAGCTCAGAAAACACAGGAGTTTTATGTGGATCTGCAGAAATCCACAGGGTGTGTGGTAGATAAAGGAGAACAGTTCTCATGTCCTGAGCTCTTAAGGCTCCATGTCTTTTCTTCCTGTCTTGGTTTGAAAAGACAGGTGTCTGCTAAGGAGCCTCCCTTGAAACGGAAAATGTAAACCCCCTCCCCCTGAATTATTATCATAATTTTGAAATTAAGAGTCTCTCAGGCAAAGGTGTGGGAGTAGGAATAACAGTTCTTCACTAGGAAAATTAAAAATACAAATGCAACAGTACATACAAAAGGAAAAAAAAACCAAACCACTGACAGAGTCAGAATATGACCTAACACCCGGTGGGTCAGGGTGTTGGCAGCAGTCCCATTCAATGGTGGCTGCTCCTCCTGCAGTGACAGATGTGGTTCTGCTGGAGCAGGGATCCTGTACAAGGGTGGAGTTTTCCTCTGAAAGTCCTGTGTCGGTGTAGATGGGCCTGGTCTTCCTCTGGGAATCCACTGGAAAGCTGCTTTGCTGTCCCAAAATCTCTGATTATATCCTGGTAGGAATGCTTGGCTCCTCCCCCTGGGCACAGCTTCTCTCAATGGGATGATGGAATTTTATCAGTCATGCAGTGACACTCAATGGCCCATTCACAGAAGATATCTCCTGGAGGGAGGATTGGTTGTGGAAGAGATAAGAAAATGGCTTAATTAACAGGAGATAACTGCCCCACATTTAACAGATGGCAAGTAAAATACACATCTACAATCCAGGACACTTCCCAGTGAAAGACTCCTGTTTATTAACTGAGTCCTGCAGCACTCCCCCATCCAGGTTGAATCTGCAGCACAAAATCACTCTGTTTCTAAAGAAATATGATTTTCTGTTCCCAAATGGATCCTGTCTTAACTACTTCTGTACTTATCACCTGCTCCTTCCCCCTTGTCTCCCTGCTTTTTATCACATTTAAATAGCAAGGCTTTTTTTCAACCACTCAAATGTGATTAAACCTAAATTTGGCAGGGGGATCTCTGCTCAGCATTGCTGTTTTTGTAGCCGGTCCACTCCATATTGATGTTTGGCACAAAAAACCAAGGGAAATTGCCTATTTTAAGTGAATATGCTATTTTTAATGGAATTGTCAGGGTCCTAAATCAGTAACCAGAATCTGAGCTTATTTCCATTTATTGCTGAACAGTGTGGTAAATAATGTGCTCTTGCTTGCTTTTGAGACTCTGAAATTAAGCCTATTTATTTAAGGTTTAAACTAATTATAGTTGCATAATTTTGCAACGTATGGAAACAGAATCTCTCCTAAAGAGCTGATGGGGAAATAAAAGTTTAATTCAAGCCCACATGAGCTGTTATTAGAATTTCAGTAGAATAGAGACTGGTCTGAAAGTATAGAAATGGATTGGTTTATCCGTGCTTCTCAAAGTAATATTATGACTATGAATACCTTTATTTAATCAAGCCAGCTGTATCCTGGGAAGGTGAAACACTGGGTAATTTAAAGCCAAATACAAAAGCTCATGTTCATCTAGGGATGGTGGTTCTGACATTGCAGAGCCAAGATCAGGAGCTCTGCAAGCTGAGACACAATAACTTGCCAAGATTTACTAGTATTAATTAGGATTTGTAAACAAAAAATTATAATGTGCACATAATTCCTTAATTTTTGTTCTGCTAATTCACTGCTTTTAATAAGCATGCTAAAAAGAATACTATCTTTAAGTTTGATGAAAAATCAAACCTTGTATTTATTTATTGAGAAGAACCCAGGAATTTTGTTCTCCTCTGTTTATGGAATTTATGCTGCTTTCCTGTTTGGAAGGAGGGCTGGTGTAAAAGAGATTCTCACAAAACAAACAGGAGTGGAGGGTGTTTTTAGATTGTCTTGTAATTTTTGGGAGGAGTGAGAGGTAAAATTATCCATTTTAGAGAGAAAACATGTGCAACAAGGAAATTCTGGTTCAAGCCTTAACTGGGAGGCAGCTGAGAGCAGCTTTTGCAGGCAGAGTAATGCCACGTGACTGTGGTGATACAAATTTTATTTCAGGAGCACTTAAGAAGCATATGTTAATGTTTTTTAAGGGAGGATGGCTTTGGAATGACCTTTGAAATGAGAATCTCTGCCGTTGTTTAAATAGAATGTGTGTTTGCAGCGTGTCTTAATTTATGTCTCACCAAGGGCAGATGAGACAATTCTAGTCTGTAGAGATGAGATACAGATGGCTGGAAAGAAATCCAAAGAAACCAAGCACTGAATGCTTTAGGTGTGGCTCTGGTGGCACCTTTCCCCTGCCCCCTCGCTCGCCTGGTGCATCTTGCTGCACAGATCATTTCACCTGCCCCAGTGGCTCTCACACACCCAGGGTGCAGTGTTCCTTTGCAGAATAAACCCAAACAAAGCCTCCACGCTGAGATTCCAACCAGCACAGAAGTATTCTGCTGTTCCTTCATGCAGGAGGAGCTTATGTGAATTAGTGCTGCCAGATCCTGACTGTTCAAGAGGCAGAGTTCAAAGAGCAGGACAGCATCTGCTGGTTCAGCCCTGCTTTTCTCAGGAGATGCTTGGTGCTGCTGTTCACAATTAAATTGCCAGCTTTGGAGGGTGGGCTCTTCTAGAAGAATGAATTTACATCAAGAATGTAAATGGGGGAATGTGGTAGTCCAACTTTTATAGTTGTATTAATTGAAGTTGTGTTGTGTTTTCCCTCAGTTGATTGTAATGATTTGCCCCAGTTACCCCTGTTCTTCCATTCAATCCGGAGTTGTACCCTTCCTTCCCTTGATAGTTAAATTGATACCTGCCCCTGTTTCCAGACCCTTCCCTGCCTGCCAGGGAAAACCCCGCCTTCCTCTCTTGTCAGTCTGTGTAATGCCAGCCCCTTGTTCCAGAACCCTCTGTGTCACTCATGTGATCCTTGTACCCCCATTAGCTGTCAAGTCGTATTCTCCTCTCTTCCCTCCTTGGTTCAAGTGTTCTGTACTCCCTCCTCTCGCTCCTCCCCACGGAGATCGGGGTTGGTTGCTGTTTAGATCCTCCCATTGTATCCTCCCCCCTTTATAAACGACTGTAACCGCAGGTTCCCGGGTTCTTTGTCCCTGACTCCTTCGGAGCTGTGCCTCAACAAAGCCTGCCTTGGGAACTCACACACAGACCCCTTCCGTCCCCCTTAGCTCCGGATTGAGTGGTGCTCACCCTGAGACCTCTGCCCGCCGGCAGGGATTACCACTGTGCCCCGCTGTGCCCCACTGCCCCGATCAAGCAGGGATTACCTTCCCTGCTGGGCCCCACTGTGCCCCTCTGTGCCCCATTGCCCTGATCAAGCAGGGATTACCTAATCCACTGTGCCCCTCTGTGCCCCTCTGTGCCCCACTGCCCTGATCGAGCAGGGGTTACCTTCCCCGCTGTGCCCCGCTGTGCCCCTCTGTGCCCCACTGCCCCGATCGGGCTGTGCCGAGGGTCGGGAGCCCGGCTGGAGGGGGAGAAATCCTCGAGCTGGCCCGGGAGGGGATTCCTCCAGCGCCCTCGGAGAACCGGGCCGCGTTAGAGTAGCAGAGCTGAGGGAAGTATTTCTGTCGTTTAAGAGTATGAGAAAGTATCTTTAGGTTGTTCTAAACTTGGATTTCACTTCAGAGAATGCCTTGAAAAAGCGAGGAGCTGAGTTGGAGCAGGAGCTGTGTGTATGGCATCAATATAACACCAGGAGAGGGGGGAAATGCTCAGTGTGGATGTACTGGGGCATATATTGAAGAAAAATATTTGCTGGGGTGGCAGAAAAAGAAACCACCCTTATGATCCAGGCTTTCTGATGGTTCCTGTGGGTCAGCTGTCCATGCAGATATACAGGAAATTCCTGCTTCTTAAAATACGGGACTTATTTTTTTGCTACTGGCTCAGTTCATAATCTGGATACGTAGCTGGAGATCTAAAACCAAATCCCAAAAGCCCTAAACTCTGCCAATACCTCACACGGTAGGGTGGACAAAAATTTGAAGTGAAATAAAGCCCTTGGGTTACGTTTCTTTAGAATTCCTTGAGTTTTGTTGTTTTCTTCTGAAGGTACATTCTTAGATGTAGACAGGTTCAAGACTCCAAATTTCTAATAGAGTATCAGCAAAAATCTAAGATGGGTATTGAAATAACCTGATTTATTTTCCTAGTGATGGTACTGTTGGCACGTGGCACAGTTTTTTGTATTGTAGAATTATTGTCAGATGGCCTTTATTCTTAAAGGCTTTGTAAACAGTAGGATGAACTAAACCAGAATTTACCAGTGAAATCATATGGATTTCAGGGTGAGTATTCCAGAGGGGAGAGATTAGAGCCCGTCATCTATGAGGAGACTTAACAGCAAATGTAACACGAGACAGAGGGTGAGAGAGGGAAAAGGACAAAATTGTACTCTTCAGCTGCCCTTTTTATTCAGCAGCAGTTGATATTAGTGTGTAATTATAGGGTAAAAACAGTCTCTATTTTAATGAAACTTTAGAAAATGAAAGCTCAAGTTGAAATGACCAAATGGACACTTGTCCATGAAGCTGAACCAGCCAAAACTGTGTGATGCTTTAAACATTATTGTGTGTTTATGCTGGACCCCAAAATTGCTGGATTATTTGTATTTGCAGCCTCATCAGATTGACTGCAAAGCTTCCATTGATCTTCCCTCTTCAGCTGTGGACAATACCTTAATTGCAGGGATGATTCCATGTTGGATATTGTTAAATAAACCTAATTTTTTTTCATCATTTTACACTTTCATACAGCAATTATTTTCCTTCCCCCTTCAGCTTACCACATTTATACAGATCACAGGAAAGATATCCTTATGAAATTATATTTAACAATTGAGCTCTTAACACATTTCTGTCAAGGCTCTGAGCATATTGATGGTGATCCCCTTATTTAACAGTGATTATAATTGATTTCTTACAACTCTTAATGCCAGGCAATGATTAGAGAATGAGCTATGGCCAACTCTCTCTTGTGGTGAGATTTTTTTATCAGGCAGTGCAAGATTTGAGTAGAACTAGAAGCATTTTTTTATGCTATGAAAGCCTTTATGAGTATTAAAAAAAAAAAAAGAGTAAAATGTGCTCATTTAAAATGAGTCTACTGACAAAACTTAGCAATGAATGCTGCTGTTTGTGTTATTGTATTATCTCTAAATGCCAAGCCAGACTACCAGTACAGAACCTGCAGTCTGGCTCCTTTTGGCACTGGATATTTCATATTACTTTAAATTTTCCTTACCCTTAAAAAGTCCACCCTCACGCCTGATCTTTCTTCTCCAGAGATGCTCTGTTCTCCAAAGGGAGAAGAGGAATGGGAATGACAGAAAGATTGGATTTAACTCTGCTGAGACTTCTCCTTGAGGGTTTCACAGGACTCCTGTCAGGGTTGCACACTGATGCGTGTGCATATTTACATCCTGACATTCCCACTGCTGGGGTGGTGCAGACTGGCAAGGTAACAGGATCTTCATCACTTGGCACGGCCTGAGAGAATGGAATAGCTCTGGATGAGGAGCCTTAGGAGGAAATGCCCCCAGCATTTCCTGTGGGAGTCCTTGAGCTCTGTGCAGGACACAGCAGTGGGGGCTTGCTTTGCTCTTTTCCTCAGGCTTGGCAGGATGTGTGCACAGTCCTTCTCCCACTGGAGAGTGAAACTGGTGGAGCTGGGAGCTTCTCCAGCCTGGCTATTCCAGGGTCAGTGCTGGCAGTGTCGAGCAGACTGCTGCACCTGACTTAATGAATGAGGAATCAAACATTTGCAGAATATCAAAAAAATGTAGAGGAAATCCAAAACAGCAGGAAAAACCACAAAATTGTGACACCTTCTCTTGTCCCACCACCTTCTACCTACCCTTATCCACGTTATCAGTGTTTCTTTACTTTTTGTGATTTTTCTCTTTTTTATTATTTTCCTGCATCCCCCAGCTTGGCTAAATGTACTTTTTTCTCATTCCATCTCTGCCCTGTGCAGTCTGTTGCTGATTGCCATTTCTTCCAGTTAGTTCTCAATATTCAGATTCCACCTACCCACAGCAAGATCTACTTGACATGGTTATTTACAGCAGACTTTCACTTGTAAACACACAACATTTAATTGCTTTTCTTGCTTCCTTTGTTGCCTGAGCTGTCTACCTTTTAAGCCTAATGCCATGCTACATCTGACAACATAAATGAGATGGATCGGCATAAAATTGGAGGGTTTTGTTCAAAATATCATACGGATTTGTGAAACTTTGATGTTGAGTTTTTTCCTATGACTTACAGTCTTAAGAAATAGTAATATAATTGTGTTTCCAAGCTTTTTAAAGGAAGGTGAGTGTGGGGAGAGTGCTGTGGCACAGAGAAAAAACTCAGCATTTAGCCATTAAAAATTCCCTGGCAGCATGGTAAGGAATCAGAAAGTTAGGGGTTTTTTCATATTGACTTCCCCACTTGGTTTTTTTGGCAGGAATGAGGAAAGCTGTGCTCCCTGAACTGCTGACCTCAGTGGGACTAAACCCCTGCTGTGCTGGGGCTCCCCAGGCTGTGAAGAGCAGGCCCTGACATTGATATTTGTATTTTTTCCCCAGAGCTGGTTTGGTTTTGGTCTCCAAGGTGATCCCCTGGGACACAGAGGGGACAGGGCCTGTCCATCAGAGCTGGATGGGCTTAACCCAGGGTATGGAACATCCTGGGAACCCTGCTGCAATCCCATCCCAAATTAGCATGGCAAGGAGCTCTTGCGGGGGCAGATGTCCTGCAGTCTGGCTGCTGCAGTCCAGCCCTGTCCAAAGATTTCAAACTGTTCCTGCTCAACAGACACTGATCCTCTTTAACCACCCAGTTGTTCCTCAGTTTGCTCGGATTTTAAATATATGAATACGCATAAGCTATGAAGGAAAAGGAAAAAAAAATCATTGTCAGTGGTGCTTCACACACCTACAGCATAAATATAGGTTTCATCACAAAAGCATCACTTTTTCTTGCTCTCATTTTTTCATACATGATTTTTTTCCTGACTGCTGTTTCGGTTTTAGGGAGTTGATGATGAGGGAGATCTCTGGGCACTGCCAACAGGGTCTGGGCAGGGCACTTCTCTGTCCCAGCCCTGAGGTTTCCATTGCTGTGCTCTCAGCATGAGTGGGAGAAAGATCTAATTGGGTCTTCTGCAGAAACCAGCAATGTTATACAAGATCTTATGGAGAGGGATAAAAATTTCATTCCCAGGCACTTCAAGACTATACAAGAATTTGGGTATCGCACATCTGTGTTTTACTTGGGAACTTTTATGATTTTGTTTTTATTTTTAAATCACTGTGGAAGTGTTGCTACAATAAAGGGTTTTGGGAACTCATCTCTATTTATAACTTCACGTAGCAGGAGGTACTAAAAGAGCCAGGCTGGAGAAGGCTTTGAAGAATCAAGGCCCCAGTTGCCTTTCTTTTTCTAAAAAGTCCTGAATTTGCGGGCTCCCAAAAGGAAAATGTGCTTTACAGGGTGTTGTCTTCTGGTACAGTGATGATCAAACCAGGGGCTGATGGGGGAGTAAAAAATTTAAAGCTTCTCCTCTGTCTACATTTGTCTTTGCTCATTTCTTAGATATGTCCAAAAAATAATAAAAAAAAAAGGCTAAAAGGGCTTTTGGGTCTCCCTGTTCGTACTCATGAGCACTTTGAAATGACAGTGTCTGAGGGATTACATGTTGTGGGGGCTGTTGTGGGATGAAATTTGAACCATTATAAACAGGTCTTCATTTTGCCCTTCTCTTGAAACTTGCTTGTACCAAACAAGTATTATTTGAAAAGAATCTCCAAGAGTAAAAGGTTTAAGTACAAACACAAATTTGAAGTGTTCAAGATCAAGGAATTACCTTTCCCAAAAGTAGAAAATAGTGCATATTGTTCTTTTTTCCTTTGGTTTCTTAATTTTTTTTCCTTTATCCAATGATAAAACTGGAGAATGAATACACTTGCTCAATAGTGGACGAGAACTGAAAGATTTGTCCACCACCATTGTTAAATCAGAGATATTTTTTAGTTCTGCTGTTATTGAGAAGTTGAATGTTTTTTGCCAATGATTTGAAGTAATTAAATACTTAAGATGTGGTAAATCTATATTATATCTCTATTATATATTAATCTGTATGTATCTAATGCATTCAGAGAAATCCAATCCACAGCTGAACTTTCTGGCCCATTAAAGACTCTTTCAAATGTGCATTCCCAAGTTAAAATTGACTTTGTCAGCACAAATAAAAGTAAATGGAGAACATTTCTCTGTTGTGAATTTGTTTTGTTCTGATTTTTAAATGTGTTATCCTAGTCACACCACAGTAGCAGTTTAGTTTGGAAATTAAGAAAAAAGTAATCGTTTGATGGGTTTGGAAATCAGTTATCAGCAGATGAACATCCAGGTCCACAGCAGGATGCTGAAGGGATGATGTAAAGCCTCTGAAGAGGACTGGGAATGTGGAGCTTCCTGGAATTTGCAGCAAGGCTCAGGGGCAAGGTGATTATTAGGATTAATTTATGGCATCCTGAAGATGTTCAAGGCAGAATACAATCTGAAACAAGAGCAGAATTTAGTCTGGGTCTTGCTCACAGTTCTTCCTTTGAGCTGTTGTTTCTCTGAAGCTGCAGATGGGAAAAACTGCAGGAGGGAGGACAAAGCTTCATCACAGTTCCTGTGCCCTTAATTTGGACATGTCTGCATCTGGGACTATTATGGGGTAGGAGTTGTTTCTCCTCCTTGAGGAAAGCAGGATATTTTTTAATATACCAAAGGAAATGAAAACAAAGCACAGCGCTGCCTTGCTGAAAAATAACTTCTAGATAAGGTCTGCTGCCCCTAGTCCTGGTGACTTATGGAGATCACATTTTCATTTGCAGTGAATGGAGAGGATGCCATGCAGACAATGGTGGGGTGGTTGGGCAAAAGGAAATCAGGGCTGATATGAAAAGATGCGACAAATTCAAGCAGGAGGGTCTTCCTGAATGTCTATGAAGGTTGCAGAGTCAAGCTCTTTATTTGAGCTTCATCTCAATTATGGTGGCCCCTGTTTAAATAAAGGACATAGTAATATTTTGATGGTTTGTTCAGTGCTTCATAAAATCTATTTCTATTCTATTAGAATTGTGTCTGTTACAGACTGAAGACTGGGAGTTATCTTTATGAATTAACTTTTCCTTTTCATTCTCACTAATAACTATCTGTGGCACTTTGTTTCTATGGTAATATTTGTGATGCAGCTTCTCCTCTTATTTTAAGTAGAATCCTGGAATGCTTGTAGGAACAAACACTCTCAGAATCCCATGAGAGACTTTTCTGCAGGAAGATCACAAGATCTGACTCCAGAGGATGAAATAATCAGAAGAGCAAAGCCATTGTCAGATGAAAATATTGTTTGACAAAATTAACAGGAAGGTCAGATAAATTTACTCAGAGTGCTTGGAGAATAAATTGATCAAAGGATGGCTTAAAGAATGACCTTTTTTTTTCCTTCTGAATATAAACTCCTTAGAAATGCATATCCATCCCTGATTGCACAACAGGGTTTTCTCTCCTGTTCATACCCTGGGAGGTATGAACTGAACCACCAGCCCGACACAGGGTGTGGATTAGGCAGAGACTAGCCAGGAAACGGTGGAAAATTTTGAAGCTAAAATTGGTTTGGAGGACAATATTGCTTCTGCTATTTAAAGCCTGTACAAAGCCACTGAGGATGAGTCCCAGGGAATGTGGGGGGGCACATCAGTGGCCAGAGCTGGGTGTTCCTACACACATTATTTCTCCTGTACTTTTTGAACTTCCAGCTACTGCTCAATGGAATGTTCATTGCTTGAAAGAGAATTTAAAAAATAGTAAAAACCTCAAAATGGTCAAGGTAACCAGCCTTCCCCACTGCCATGAATTTGGGAGCAGTTGAATCCCTACCCTTAACAGCCTATTTTGTTCAGGTCTGACAATTCTCCACATTGATGTTTCAATTAGAAAATCTTTTCCTTGGAGCTCCAGGTGCACCTGAGGAGGGCTGGAGGTGTACAGAAAGATTTGTATAGGCACATAAGGTTTTTTGGGCCATGTATATTATTTTTTTATGTAGATAAGGAACCTTTTAGTAGGGATTTTCACCCCTTTCTTTGCTTTTTCTGTTTTTCCTGAGAATGCCAGGAAGGTTTTCATCCCAGCTGTGCTGTGGGATGTGACACTTCAGAGAAACAGATTCCCTTTCAGAGGGAGCTGCGGCGGAGGAGACAACCACTGAAAAAACGGGGTTTGCCCTTAGAAATGCAGCTTCAGTGTTAAATTATGGAACAAATAACACTCCTTGATAATAAATACATCTTAGTAGCTGTGCTTCTGGGGGTTTTGCAAATGCTGAGAGTTGGTTTCGTGCTAGAACACAAACAAGAGACTTATGAGCTTCCTCTGCCTCATTTTCATTAGTGCACAGCGTTTGTGTTTCACAGGAAATTCATGGGCTGGGGCTGCCAGCTGAAATATGGGACATTATGAGACATTAGCAACAGCCCCATTTGCATTTGCACTCCACAAACACTCTAAAGATCAGCTTAATGCTCTTATAAATTGTGGGCTGCTCTTGAGAAGCCCTTTAATGTTGCCAGGAATCTTGATATGACTTGTCACTAATATCGGGAGGGTGATTGATGTTGGCTAAAGGAAAGAAACTCATTGGTTCAGCCCAGGGCATGGATTTGATTTTGGAAATGGCCCTTATGAACAAGAGCTAAAAATCTGCACACGTGTTCATCAACTTTGCTAGCAGTGCTTTTCTAAGTTAGGAAGATTTAATTTTTTTTTTTTTTCCAGAGAGGATTTGAGGATGTGTATGCAGATTAATCATATATACATAGGGATTTGGATTTTTAAATGTTTATTATTTTGTTTTGGTTGTTTGGTTTATGACAATATTTTTGTAGAATGAGTTAACTTTAAAAAGTATAAAGATAATAAGTAATACATCATCCTGTCAGCATCTAATTCAGAGAATACTTGATGGCTGAAACCCAAGATTTCTGATAACCCTTAAACGGTTTTTATTCTACATCAAGATAAAATAAGCCTTTAATTTCATTTATCTGTCAATGAAAAGGCAGATAATAAAAGCCACAGAAAGTCAATAAACCCACTTATTGAGGATTCAAATGTTAGAATGCTGCTTCTAATTCCTGCCAGGAAGTGTGGTCATGTCCTGACCTATCTGCTGGGCAGCTCCTTGTTCTGGGCTTAATTTCTGCCTGGAAGTTTCCTTGAGCCTGAAGAATTTTACAGACAAAAGTAGTGTCCATAACTACATTTCTAGGTTATTTTTTTTCAAATCTGATTTCTAAAAATAAGGTGGGTTTTTTTCCCCACCATGGAAAATGAATTCTCAGAAGGTTCCTGAGTTGTTCCTTTTAATAGGACTTCTAAAAGTCATGGACTGGGGAGGGATGGGGGAATAAAAAGATGTTTGGGTGGGAACAAAAAAGGAAAGTTCTTTCTCCAGTTATCTTGGAACTAATTGGTCAACTGTCTCTGTCACTGTATGTTATACAGCAGTAAAATCCAGTCTAAAATGTCAAAGGTGCATTTCAGATGATGTGTAAATAAAATAATTCTTTGTGAGTTTGAGAATTTGTGTTTTAAAAGCCTGAGTTGTGAACATTGGGGGTCCTTCAGATACAGTATGCTTCAACAGGCAATACTTTATGTTAACCCAAGCACCTTAAATACCAGAAACAAGACCAGTTTAATGATATTTAGACATAACTGTAACTGGGCTTGGGTTATTTTTGCTTTTTCTTAAAACAAACCCAACAGCAACAAAAAACCCTCCATGGAAGAAAAACCATGAGAAAATGAACAGTGCTGTTAATGGCTCAGGGAAGCTTGTTCAGGGGCGCATGAAAGAAGAAAATCTGTCTTTAAGGATTTTAGGGTTACAGGTATTTTCAAGAAGGTGTTTTATATTAGGACAGGGTAGCAAGGCAGCTATAATCAGAAAAATGCCCTGTGCCAGGCAGGCCTGAGAGACTCTTACAGGAGCCTGCAAAGGGGCACAGGGCAAGGGGGAATGGCTCCCAGTGCCAGAGGGCAGGGCTGGATGGGATATTAGGAATTAGGAATTGTTCCCTGGGAGGGTGGGCAGGCCCTGGCACAGGGTGCCCAGAGCAGCTGTGGCTGCCCCTGGATCCCTGGCAGTGCCCAAGGCCAGGCTGGACACTGGGGCTTGGAGCAGCCTGGGACAGTGGAAGGTGTCCCTGCCCATGGCAGGGCTTTAAGGTCCTTCAAACCCAAACCATTCCATGATTCTGTGATTCCATGACTCCATGATTCTATGGTTATAATTAGAGGTTGATTTGAAAGGTGATGATGACTTCAGCAATTCAGGGGAACGCCCCTGAGTCCCCCATGTGCTCCTTGCTTCCTACAGAAAGGAGTTCAGGTCAGAGCCCTGAACCTGTGGATTAAAAAAAATGCTTCCTCAGTGATAAGCAAAGTGTAGAGGGTCTGATGATTTCACACAGTTGATGGAAAACTTGACTATTTACTCTTGTTTATGCGTTCTCTGAGTTTACTCGAGAATCTGACCTCTGACTAATGTTGTGCTTCGTAAGAGTTTGTGTTGTTCTCCATCAGCATTCAATACATTTTAAAAGGCAAATCTTTCCTAATTGGCAGTAATGCACCAGTAAAACTTACAGTTGATTAAGAGAAGACAGAGACCCACAAGATCTCCCTGTGCAGTTTAAACAGTAAAATTCTAGAAGAAGCTAATTGTCTCAGTTCTGAAAGGTGGCACTGCCCTGTGGGCTGCCCTGGGTGCTAAATCTGATTGGTTTTGTTTCCTTCATGTCATTCACAACATTTAAAGACTCTGTAGCTCTTCAACTAATGGTGTACAGGGCAGAAATCCCACATTTTTAAAGCTGCAGGGGAGAGGATCTCCCAGGTAACTCAGCCAATGGAGTTTTCACGAACTCTTCTCACCAAAGGTCATTGTCAAACTCTACTTATCACTGGAAATTGCTTTGCAAAGTACAGAATTTTAAACTTATGGAGCATTGTTAGACACCTGATATAACAAATTTTCCAAATAATTCTTGAGTTTTCCAGGACGAAATGCAAAGCTGGGTAAGTTTTGTGGCAGATCTACACTTGTTAGCAAGTGCAGAATCCTATTTGTTTATATGGACTATGGTGATTTATGTCAGCTCAGGTTATGTTTGTATGGACTATGGTGATTTATATCAGCTGAAGTGATGTTTGTAGGGACAATGGTGATTTAGATGAGGTGAGGGTCTGCTGCAGGTGGCTGGAGATCCTTAGGTGAAAAAAGGTTCTGGGGGATGGAGTGGGGAGGAGGAAAAGCTTAACAGTTTTTAAAGTGGGTGCCTTCAGGTAAATACTGCTTTCTTTAGTCCAGGAATCTCAAATGTCATCTCTCCCTCACATGGGTGAAGAAAGGAGCATTTGGCCTTCTACTGCTTTGGGGAACTCCTCTTTCTGCCTGAGCAAAAGTCCCCACCAGTGAGAAGGTAAGTCATCTCTGCCACGTCTCCTTTCTGTCCTGGGGTGGTCAAACCCAAAGAAAAATCTCACACAAGAGGTTGAGACCTCACCCTGTAATTGTGGTTGAGCTTCATTCCCAAAGCAGACATTGACCATGCCATCTGCTCCATTGGAAGGTTTGCAGAACAACTCAGTTGGGTTTTGGTTTTCTGCCCAGAAACTTGTTCTTTTTCTGCCCAGGTGGGGTCCAGGAGCTTCTCTGCTGGGATGACACACCTGGGAACAAGGTGGGATGACTGGAGAGTTCTGCCCTGTTGTCCTGAATGAAACAGGGAGCTGAGATTTAGTGTTTGCATCCCACGGAAGCTGTTGAAGAGTGCCCAGTAAAATTACACTGGGAAATGAAGGATAACTAAGCGTGGTGGAAACCCAGCACAAACTTGGGTTCATGGAATCTTTCAGTGTTTGAAATGTTCACGACATTCCTTCTTCAGGTTTTGAAAGCCTGGTTGTGATTAACTCCAGAGTTTGCTTTATTTTATAAAAAACAATACAGCTGTGATAGGAAGCTTGAATCAATATTGACTCAAAGGAAGGTGACACTAAGAGGGAATAGAATATTTACCTTTTTACCTGCAAGCTTAAATGCCTAATTGAGGAGTTCTTTCTCTTGTAATTTTTATGGCTCTAAGTTGAGCTGTGTGAATACTCCCTGTATCAATCACCAACACCACTCCTTGCAATTCAAGTTCTGTCAAGTAGGTATTTTATTTCTGTTATTCCTGATCTTTTTAATATTTCTCACACAGCAGAGCCATCGTATCAGCAGTGCATTTTGTATTTTCCATGGTAATTGGGTACTGCAAGGGTAGAATTTGTTTCAGGTTTTATGTGTCCTTCCCTCATGGGTCAGGCAATATTGGCAAGGGTTTATTGGGTTTTTTTGGTCTATAAATACTTCCTAATCTATATGTCCTGCTGGCATCACTGTGCTTGTGTCACCTTTCCATCCCCACGTGAGTTCATGACTGCTAAATTTAGTGTTTGCAATGCAGGGAGCAAAGCTTCTGTGTGGGGCAAGGGAAAAGTTATTTTTAAATGCTCTGAACACAAACAGTGACTTCTGGAGATCATGGAAACCAGGGGTTTTCAGAACAAAAAAGCCCCAAACAAACAGATGTTCACTAGCTCTAAGTCAGCTTTTAGTTCTTCAAACCTAGGTTTCTACTGCTGCTGCTGAATGTTTGTGGAGATGCTCATAATGGTGGCGACAAGCTGGTAAAAGACATTTTATTTCTGGTAGAAACAATTCACCAGTGGTGTAAAATATCTTGGGTAGCAAATCTGTGAATTCTCTGAGTTCTGTCCTGTGTGTTCATGGCTGTGGCCTGTACAGAACAATAAAGCTGAAATACATCTCATGTGAGGGGATGTCCAAAATCTATATGTGGGTCTAGTGCCAAAAAAAAAAATAAAAAAAGGCAAAAAAAAAAAAAAAGCAGACTTTCCCTGAAAGTTTGCAAGAAAATTAAGCCATAATAGAATAACTTCTTTTACTTCACTGGAAATTTTAAGAGTGAATATTCTAGTAAGGGCAACATCTACAAGTTCTTCATGAATTCAAGTTATAATTATTGTAGTTTGAAGTGTGGTCAGGATTTTGGAGATAGAAGTTTGTTGCTGACAGTATAATTAAATAAGGAAGATAATATAAGGTAGAAACAAAGGCTTTTTAAGTCCCCAACCAGAATCTGGGTTTTCCGAGTCCTGCCCATGTCAGCTATGGTAATTTTAAAGGTAACAGTTCACTTTTAAAAAGAAAAGATCAGCTTAGAATGAATAAGAGAGTAACCCTTTCCATAAATCCTTAAGCTTTGACAAATTAATCAATTCCTTACATTATCGGAAAAGTAAAGGTAATATTGTGCAGTAATTGCCTTCAAATTCTGTCTGTAGAAAGACCATGGCTTAATATGCTTTTGTTTGGGAATATGGAGTTTTTTGTGGAGTTGAAACCAGAAGCTCCTATTCTGCAGAATCTCCAATGTTTCACTTGGGGTTTTTTATTATTGCTTTGAATTAGAGCAAAAATATAAATATCTCACACAAGAAAATACTTAAGCTACTTTTCAAAAAAAAAAAAAAAAGAAAGAAAAAAAAGAGACTCTTCATGCCAAACTTACTGAAGTACATTTTGAAGCACGCTGCATTGAATTGGTCTATCGTGATTTCTGCTTAGAAATGTTGACAAAATCGCTAATAAAGATTATTATAATGCATAATGTGTCTGACCTGTGAGAGGAGGGGAGCAGCCCTGGGCAGGACATGCTGGGCAGGCAGCCTGCCTCCCTCTCCTGCCAGCCAGCTCCCAGGCAGCCTTCCAAGCCAAGCTGCTAGCCCTCCAGCCAACCTGCCTGCTTGTCACCAGTTTTAGTGGAATAAACATTCCCAGAGAACGTTTTGATGCAGAAAATCAGCAGTTTTTGATGGCAAATTGTCCATCAGAAGAGTTTTAGCCTGCTCTATTAAGAACATAAGTCTCTAAAATTGTTAGTCTTGAATAGAAGTGTTGCCAAACAATTGAATGTAATAGCCTTCACTGCCTGGAAGGCTCGCTCACTTTGTCTCTGTAATAGCTCTTGATTTTCTTTTAATACCCCCTGGAAAGGAGTAAAAGTTAATTAAAGTGGGTATTTTTCTGTGTTTGCAGGCTCTTGCCATTGAAACAAGTGTGGACAGGGTTCAAGGAAATGGAGTTCAGAGTCAGCTGAACTTGGAGGTGTCAGGAAAACAGATGTACTTTGCAGCATGGGTTATCAGCCTAATCAGTTCAAAGGAGGAAAAAACTTGTACAATTATTAAAAATAAAAAGATGGAATACATTTAATTGATCGTCCTAACATTTTCACTTATAATTTATTTATAAAGCCATTTAACTAATGAAAATTTTGTTCAGATCTGGGTGCAGCTCCCTCTGTTTGAACCCTTCTCTGTTGGCATGAGTGCAGAAGAGAGGGGCAGAGGGAAGCATCACTTTTTAGGCTACATCCAGACACATATGCCAGATGATCCAAACCCAGCTCCTGCAGCTAAGCTTAGAAGAGAAGGGGCCTTTGCCAGTGAGGCTGTGGTGTCCTGGCTGGGGCTGCAGACCCTGAGGGACCCCTGTGTGAGGCCCTGCCCGGGGCAAGGCCAGCCCTGGGGCAGGGCTGGAGGAGAGGTGGGTGAGGGATGTGCCAGGAGCAGCCCAAGGTGTGCCAGCTGTGTGTGAGCACCTGTGAAATGCTCCTGTGCAGTCCCAGCCCCAGGGCTGTGCTGCAGCACGATTTCCCTGCTTTTCCATGCCTTGGCCTCAAGCACCAAGGTCTGTTTGCCAAGGGCTTCTGCCTCTCTTCAAATGACCAGTTTTCTACCCAAATCTCTTTTGCTTTCTTGTTGTTTTCCTTTCTTCTCCATTCCCATCCATGCCATTGTGGTGCCATATGTTTTCTAGATGGGGAAGATCCATTTCAGGCCACCTACAGTGATAGCAGTGCCAGATTTATATTAATTGAAAATTCTTTCATGCAGAGGAAATTTGCATAAGAATACTTGAAACCAAATTTTTGTCTTATCAACAGCAGTGAGGCCTGGACTCACACCAGTGCACTGGGTTCTGATGAATTCTTTTGTTGTAACTTTCGTGTTATGAATCCCACTCAGAGAACAGAAATTCAGCAATAATAACAAATATATCCATCTGTGTGGTCTCTGTGTTGTGCCTTTGCAGACATTCATGTTTAAATGCCATTCTGAAATTTTGATCATGACATCAGCTATGTAAGATCTCATTTTTAAAATCATCTGACAGAGTTTGATGTAGAGAAAGACTTAAGAGACTTTTATATTCTATTAAATCATAAACCCTCTTTCCCTTCCTTATGTATTCATCTCCTTCACAAACTTTGATGTGCGACTTTGATTAGGTATCAAAAAAATACAGGGTGCTTCATTTTGGCATATTTTGAACAATCTCATCAGTTTTCAGGGAGCAAAATGCCCTTATCTGCTCAGCATGTCTGAGACTGAAGAAGACTTCAATTAGACCTGGTTTTCATAGCAAAAGTCTCTCACTGCCTTTCCTTCAGGACGTCCTCTGACTCATCAGCACCTGAGAGGTTTGGCTCCAGGAGAAAGGGGTGAAAAACAGGAATTCATAAACTCCTCAGTATAGAACTTTGGGTCAGCTGGGGAAAGAGGGGAGGCTGAGGAGGATGAAGGTCAATGTGCTTTTACCATAAAAATCCTCACCCTTCATCTGGGTGCAGAAGGACAATGATGGGAGAGCAAGGCAGTTTGGTGGGGGGGGGTTCTTTTCTTCTTGGAGAAGAAAAGAAACTTCTTTTCTTTCCTACTCTCTCAGATTTGCTGTGGAAAATTCCGTCCCAGACTTTTTCTTCATCCCTGGGTCTCTGACAGGAAACAATCACCATTCCAGTTGCATAACCAGCAAGATTCCACAGGGTGTGCAAGGGGCTCTGAAGGAGAATGTGCTCAATGAAAATGAGAAGGTGCATCATGAAACAGCCAGAGACAGCAGCCTCTGAAAGCTCTTCTTTTTCTCCACAATGTCAGCTCCCAAACTGCTCATGAAAAATCCCATTACATAACTGAAAACTCTTTGTAAGGAAAGATTTCAGCATAATCAGGAGCCTGCTCACAACAATAGAGGTGATGGACCTGACACTTCATCATTTCTTATTATGCTCTTGGAGCAGCTTCATGTCTGAGTTATCTTTGCCTTGTTTGTTCCCCCTTTCTTAGATTGCCACTGATTCCAAATGAAAAAGGGAAGAAAAATGAGGCAAAAGGGCTCTAAGGTTCTGTGTGTCTTTAAAGAGATTGTATTTATGTGAGTGAATGGGAAATAGGGGGTTTTTTCCTTGCATGTGGTTTTATTTAATATTGGAGAAACAATTGAGTGGGAATGGCAAGAGCTGTTTTGCTCTGCTGTTCAAATCATGAACAGTGGAAAGGAGCACAAGGTGGGAATTCCATGTCCTTCCTGCAGGAAGCCAGATGCTGCTTTCAGAAGTAGAAACTTTCACCAGGAAGATGTATTGACATTTCAATTATTACCCAGCTATGCTCTCCTAATGCACCAAACAGCAGATATTATTTATAAATCTTTTAATGGAAATAACTGGAGCCACTTCATTATTTCAATGAGCTCTTAAAATGTTGATGAGTAGTGTGATGTTTTTGCATAATAGTACCATTAAAAATTACTGCTTTTGTGTATGGTTTTGTGAGAATGAATTTATTCGACATTGTTAAAATCATTTAACATTTTTCGGAAGTCCAGTGTCAGAACATCAGCTAATGGGAAAGTTTTAAGCCTTACTGACATAAGAACAAAACCTTTAAGAAGTCATAAATATAACAAACCTAAATCTACTTTGTTCAGGTGCCATTCAAAGGAAATCAAATTCTTATGAAAATAATTAAAATTTCTTTTATCAAAATAATTAAAATTCCTAAGATAATAAGAATTCCACTGAAAGATTTCTTACCAAAAAGAATACTGAGTGAATCAGCCCTGAGGCATCCTGAAGAGCATCTCTGGCTGGAAGTATTTGTGTGTGAATAATTAACATTTGATAAGGAGAGCAAGAAATGGCTGAGTATTTTAATGACATGGGCTTGAGAAAGATATTGATCAATCTGTGCTCATGTGCAGATATCAGACCACTTAATGAAGGCCAAAAGGTTTTTCTCCTGCAGTAATTTCAGAGGTCTGGGGTCACTGAGGTCAGGTGAGCAAGTGACAGCAGGACTTAGGAGTTGTATCTTCTGTTTGAGCCATCTGCTATTGAAAGGAAGAGACCAGCAAAGCAGAGGGGAAGGAGTTAAAAATCTAAATTTATAGCTAAATGAGATGCTCAAATATTCTTGGAACTTTTGAACTGAGGCTCAGCATTTGTTGATTTTTTCCTTTGTGTGTTTATCTATGTCCTTATCAGATGGTCCAAACTTTTGTAGGGCCTAACTTAATTTCAGATTTTTAGCAGAGCTAAGACTCTCCTGAATCAGCCAGCATCAGTTTAAGGAACAAATATTCCCTGATATTTTATGTGATATAAATATTTGGCCCCTATATTTGTAGTCAGGGTTAGAACGACTTGAAGATAAGGAAATGATGCAGTTTAGGATATTTTTTCAGGAGAGAATTGGTTTTTGCTGTGCTTGTTTTGGAGGTACAATAGGCAGTTCTATTTCACAAGTACTGGCACATTATTTGTTTGCTAAATGGCTGCTCTGCTTTTGTCAAAGGGCAGTAACAGTGCCTTAATTCACCTATGAGACCACTCTATGTTGCACTGAAAAAAGGGGGTAAGAAAGGATAACGCCCCCAATCCTTTCCACTTGTGCTAGAGTATGGTTTTCTACAAAGCACAGAGGAAAAATCCTGGAATTTTCCGTATTTCTAACAAATGTGTTAGAAGTCCATTATATTCTGCAGGGCACAGTCCTTGAAAAAGCTCAGTGAGGATATATCAAATATCAATAAATATTTGGCATCAAATAAAGCATTTTTGGTCTTTTGGGCTGTAACTGAGGATTGGCAAAATTAAAAATCCCATGTCTAGGTTGCTATTCCTTCTTTGTAGAGCATTTAATGCCAGACTATTAGGAGCACAGAGAAATACAAGGTGAGAGGTGTGGAAAATAAGGCTTATGTTTGCTTCCCACAGAATGCTAAAGAGTTTCTCTAGAAAAGTGAATTTCAATCAAATCCCCTGAGATAATCCCCAGGACTGCAGTTCTGCTCCAAGTTGAGTTACATGATATTGTAAATTTGGAACGGATCCCAAAGAAAGGATTATCCACTGATATCCTGTCCTGTTGAGATGCACCCACAGTGCTGAAGCTCCATGTAGAGCATGGGATGTTTCCAGAATATCCCCCCTCACCACAACTTTATCACTGATTTTCCTCTGGATTTAAAATTCCTTATTTCTGCGTGTCTGAACTTACCACAACACTGTGACAGAAGAGAAAATACCATCAGGAAAGCAAATAATTGTACCTGTGATGCTCTTATGCTTCAAGATTAGGTGATGAAACGGGAATTGAGGTCTCATCCTAAGAATGTTTAGAAAATTTTCAGGAGCTGCTAAGATAAAATATCAGTTCTTATTTTTTATTTAGTTAAGTGATCCATATCTTAGATAATCATAGTCTTCAGTGGAGGTTATCTAAGTTAGAAATGGATGAAAACCTCAAGATAAATAAAAGCAGAATGATGGCCAGGTAGTTTGTCACCGAGTAGAATAAAATTAACTCAGGTTTACCTGGCTAGTATGAAAATGAGAATTAAAATTCAGATCAGTATTAAGAACAGTATTTAGCAATGTTCAGGTACTGTCAAGTTTCCATCTGTTCCAAGAGCTGTCTGAAGTTCCTCAGCAGTACCAAGTTATCCCCATGTAAGTGCTTATTAAAAATAAAGGCAGCTGGATATTTGCATGGCTACAGCTTTCACTGTGGAAGAAAAGAGCCAAAGGAATAAATGCCTCTTTGTTCCAACATTTTCTTTCAAAAGAAAAATTTGTTTTAGATATACTTGTGCAGAGTTGTACAGAATTGGGTGTATTGTGGAAGCCAGTCAATAAGCAGTTCTTGAAATGCACTTTAATATCTTTAATATCTTTAACAAGGACTTTTGTACAGCAGTCAGGGCTTGTGTTCAAGACTAAATTTTTGAACTCACCCAGAGTAGTGAATAGGCTATTATTTCTTAAATTACTATCCTTATTATCCTGTTTTAATCACATGAACCTGTCAGATCTGCTGTAGGGTTTCCAGTATGAAAGTGTGACCTTAAAATGCGTAAACTGCTGCTGTACACTCATTATAGAGCTGCACTCAAACAGATTTCGCTGCTTTAATCCCTGTTTCAAGGTGGCTTTGGTGAAATCCCTGTTATATCAGGTTTTAGTCTGAAAAAAATTCCCTAAAAAAAGTATCTACTCACTATCTAAATATTATTGCTCTTTTTTTTTATACTTGTTACTCATTATGTGTACATGGAATAAAGTCACATATCAAAGTAACACTGAGCTTCACCCAGCTCTGTGGCAAGCAATGAGATCATTTTTTCTGCTGTGCAGCTGATGTTTGGAACTTGCAGACTAAAGCAGCCTCTTGCTTCTCTTTCCAGCTGATCTTTGGTGCATTTCCATGCAGTGGCAAATCTTACCAAATTCTTACTTTGAGTAACAAATTCAGAGGACAAAACAGGTTAGGCACTATAAATTATTCAAAGAAGGAAAAGAAAAGAATGAAAGATTTTTTTTTTTTTTGAGTCAGAGCTGGAATTGCTTGTGCTACAGGTTCCAGCATGCCCTCAATTTAAAGCAAAATGTCTTGCTGAAATTTAGATTTTGGTTTATGTAAGAGACAGCATCCTTCACCCAGTGGAGCCACCATGAGCACATTCCCTCTTTTTGGTGATCCCTTGGCATCATTTCTTCCCCTGTGGGTTTTTTCCATTCACACCTTTTACCTTTTCCTTCTTCTCAATTGCATTTCTCATTTGGTGGGTGAATTGGCCCCACCAGGCTTTAGCAAATCCCTCTGTTTAATAAAACAACTGCCACCATCCCCCACCCAAAGCCCCCCCACACCTACAACAAAACTCTGCTTGACTCCTCAGAGAAGGAAGAAAATTTGCAAGGAATAAGATTGAGGCTGCCTGGCTGGTGGAACTTTACTTAATTAACCTAATTGAAATTACAAGTGTTGCTAATGAGAGAAAAATAGGCCAATAAATAAATTATTTCCATTACATGTCATTTGAAAATAATTAGCAGAAGATAAACATTTAGTTCAGTGACCAGATTTGGCCTCTAGTTCTCTGTGTTGCTCTTTAGCACGGGGGACTTTGTGATGTGTAAATGAAATTAGAAACTGCAGCTCTGTAGCAATGTAATGTGGCCTTCTATAAATCCCTGGTAAGCTCTGACAGCAATATCCAGGTTAGTACACAGACCTTGAATGAAAGGGAGGGATTTGCAGTACAGCCACAGGAAGGTAAGAATTTATTGAGCACTACCTAAAAAAAAAGGGGATGTTTATCAAAACTGAGGGCATATATGTACATTATTTTGCAAATACTGCTTTGATCCCTATAGCAAAACTACTTCTATAGCTGCATGTGTGCTAATTTGCCTCTTCTAAAGAAATGAAATTTAAATCTTTTTAAATTAATGGGTTCCAAAAACATCAGGTGAAAACATCTGTAGCAGAACAGGGGCTCTGTGTTTGGAGCTCACAGTAAGATTTCTGTCCCATTAAATCAAGGCTGTTTAGAGAGGAAGGTTTCCAATTGACACCCTGGAGTTTGAGCCATGAGGAAAGTTCTGCTCAGAAGATTAGTATGAAAAATGACTGCAGGATTCAGCTGGAGTTTCTTTGGTTAATTTTGTAGCAGAGGGGGAGTTTAGTCCCTGTATGGTAGAAGGCCTTGCCAGGAGAACTAACAAAAACATGTATTTTTATATTTTCTTTGAAATTTTCTATGTAGAACCTGAGATCTTCAGGCAAATGAACTTTATATATACCAAAACTACTTTCAAAACCACTTTTAACACTCTAAACCCCACCAAATTAATGCATGTTGTTACAGTGCAAGGTGTTGATCATATTTGTCATCAAATCTGAATTCTTCTACTAGACAGCAAAGAACATTCCTTCCTAATTTATCATTTCTAAGCTCATCATTTATGGTAGTCTCCATTTTTGGCTTTCAGATTTAAGCCACCTGTTATGTTTGTTTTGGAGCAATCAGTTTTAAGTCTTACAGTGGGAGGGGATAAACCCCCCAAAACCAACCCAGCTTCCCCCCAGCTCCTGTGGCCTGAGGGGACTGAAGGGGTTTCTGGCCTTGGTGGTGTCACCACAATTTTCTGGCTGGCATTTGACTGAAGTTTCATCTTATTCCAAAGATCTTCTTGTCTTACTGGGGAATTTAAGTTATGCCAGGTCTGTGGGCAGACTAATTTAATAGTGAGAGAAATAATTTATTTCCTTTTGTTGTTGTTGTTGCTTATCTTGCTTCTTTGCTACTTTGGGGTTGGAGGGATGGTGCAGGTGGCCACAGCCACAGCTCTCAGTTGCTTTTGCATCCTTTGGGAGCTCAGGTTTCTGATAAGAGATTCCTGTACCTCCCTACCTGGAAAATGGGTGCCACTGTGCTGGACAGCAGCCTTTAGAGCTTCCAGCTGAGGGCATCATTTGCTCAATCTGTGTTTGCAATCTATGCATTTCTTCAGAGATATTTATTTCCTGGGAAAGGAAAGTCTCCTGTGATCCTCAGGCACAGGCAGGGTTTGCTGTTCACACAGTGTGTCCTGGAGAAATTCCTGGGACTGCTCCTGGCAGAGCTGCTGTGGGAGCTGTCAGCAGATACTTGTGGGCAAAACTCCCTGGAAATTTGATAGGCACAGGCTTTGTCCACTGAAATCCCCTCTGGTGCTGGGAATCCCAGGGAAATCTGGCAGCCTGAAGGGAAAGCCCTGTCTGTCAGGAATCAGGGATCATGGGCTCTCAGAGGGAAGGGAGCCAGGAACTCATCACATTTTCCAAACAAAATCACCATCACACCCGAAATCAAAAATTCTCTTTTCTGACTACAGCCTGATCATTCTGCTCCAGACAAAACTCCTTCCTTGGACCACTTTGCCAACAAGTTCGTGACTTACCAGGATGTAAAGCAATATTTTATTCAAAATAATTGAGCTCTCCCTTTACATAAAACTTTTGTGTTATTTACCATCAGCAAAACTGGTAAAGATTTGAACATTTTCTGCAAGTGGTTTTCAAATATGCCTATCAGGGCCATCACATTTGTGTAGCTCTGGTAGCCCATATTTAGCCAGCTGTCCAGACTCAATAATATACTTGACTGATGTCCCATGTGATGCTCTGGTCTGGCTGCTGGGAAGTCAATGCTGATTTTCTGCCCAGCCTGAGCTCCTTTCCTCTCCCCAGAGAAGGGCAGTTACAGAAATCATCAGGTGGCTTTTACTCTTGGTCCAGACTGTAAATGCAAACTGATTCACTGGCACATTCCTCTGAGCACCAATTTATGGAGTCCTTTGCAGGATCCAGACCAATTAGATAAACAAGCCTTTCAAAGCTAATAGGTCAATAAATAGGCAGCAAGTGAATTCTTTATTTATTCCAAGGTTGAATGCTTGTATTAGTCGGTCTCTGAGGAAAGCAGAGGCTCTTCAAACA
>VXAX01003271.1:1349128-1360237 GCA_013399835.1 Leptocoma aspasia | reverse complement strand
CCTCTCAAGTTTTTAAGACCAGGAAGAGGCACATGGAGAGGAGGCAGAAAATTCATCTTCTTCATCTGGACTAGAACATCAGAAGTTCAAAGAATGAAATATGGTCACATAATCTAATATATTTTCCATTCATAATATAGTCTGTCTGCACATTTCACCTTTTCCCCTTGGTCTTGAAGGAGAAAAAATTGTTATTATATTTATGATTTCTTACATATAATATATTTTTATTTTCACTTATGTAATTTATATTACATTTGTAAACAGATACAGACTGTCTTAAGCAATGAACAGTAACCTGAGGGACCTGGGGCTATGGTGACTCATTTAGCAAACAATTATCTCAGAAAGGTTGAGGAATTAAACTGTTCCTGACAAAGCTATTGCTGAGTAAAAGATTCTGTTCTAGGTTTCTTTGAATGTCTTTGTTTTAATTCCAAAAAACATCACCAGTACCTGACAGAAAGCATTACATGACAGCAGTGAGAGCAGGCTTAGAGCATGCCAAGTGCTTATTAATTTTTTTTCTTTAGAATAAATTTATACAGCTCCAGCAAAGGAAATTCCAGGTATTCCCTCTTTTAAACTATTAACAATATCTGGTCCTGAGTCCTAACATTCTTATAATTCACAGGGGAGTCAAAACCAAGAAGATGTTGTTAAGCTTCGTGACCTTGCTCTCCTATTGTCCAGTTCCAATAAATTGTCCATCTCACCCAGTGGGGTTCAGAGCAGTACTGAAAGCTGCTGCTCACATTCATCCTTCTCTCTTTTACCCAGTGAAAAGGTTGAAGTGCCAGTGAGGGAATGCCTGGGGTCAGTTTTCCAGGAGTGTTATTTCTGAACTATTTATCAGAAAAATACAAGGACCTGAGCCAAGTACCTTTAATTCAGTACTGATGCCCATTTGCTGAGCACTTGCTTAAAAATAATGCTTCTACTCCATTTTCATGAAGGTTATTACCAATAAAACTGCTTGTACATTTGTTGAGTCTAATCTTGGGAACTTGAACTGAGGTGATAGCACAGTGGGAATAGTTATCTACAGTTCTTATCTACAGTAAGAGCTCTGCTGAATCAATATATTCTATATGTTCTTGCACTGCCACTTATTAAATGCATTGTTAAATTGAATTTAAAGTTTGCATGCAAACTAAATGTTAGGTATTGCTGAAAACTTTGTTGGTTCCTTCCAGTTCTGTTTTGCACAATTTTAAAGGTGAACACTGTAATCTCCTGTCCTCTTGTCCCCCTTTTAGCAGTGCCTGAGCCCCTGAACAGGAAAGCCATTCACAAGCAAAGACCAGAATGCTTATCTACATAAATCATTGTAGTTCAGCCACAGAGGGTAGATACCAGTTTAGGATATGAGTACTTGTAACAACTCATAGAAACAGTTTATGCAGGATGCATTTGCTACAATTTTCCCTACTCCCTGACTGCTAATTTACCTCATTTTGTTTGGAGAAGTGAAAGCCAAATTGGCTGATATATTGGGACAGAAATGAGTATGGGAGTAGCATGATACCAGACCAAGCACTGCCAGAGTTGGCAAATAGATACCATGACTTAATTCTTTAATTATCTGCTCTGGAGAGCAACACTGCTGAAGTCTGAATATCATAAAGCTCTTAGTGAAACTTGTCTGAAGTTGATTCATTTTGTTTCTTGTTGAACTCGTTCCTCAAGGTTAATCTGCATCTCTAATTGTGTTTTATGTGCTTCAAATACAGTTTACCAGCTTTCAATTCTACCATTGCATAGAATGATTCAGAAGTTATTTTAGAGCTTAGAATAAATGCTCTGTTTATAATATGACAATAAGCCTATATGGTAATTCAATTGTCATTCAAGCAAGAAACTGAAGACTCAGTCTTCAAGCTCAAGGGTTTAGGGGTGATTTCCATACTCTTCAAATACACAGAAGAGTAAGGAAGGTAGAACTCCCAGCTGCATGATTTCTATATCTTTAAAACAGAAGTGCAGTCCTTGTTATTCTGTTCTTGAAGAATAAAGATGTCTGTTAATTTGGGCCTTATGTAGATGAAATTTAAAAGTGCCAGGGAGACTTATGCCATGCTAAAATAGCTCTACAATCACTTAGTATAAAATATAAGCCATCACCTCCAAAACTGTTCAAATTGAGGATCCCCCTGTGTCTGGGAGTACAGGAAAGATACATGCTACCAATGTTTTTTTCTGTCATCTGAACAAAATTTGGCTTATTTTTTTCCAGAGGATAAAAATTCACTTCTTCTGTGGCCAATCCTGGTAAGCTTGCTTCTATTTGTGTAGAACCATGACACCTTTTCACCTGAGCTGTGAGGGAGACAGTACTAGACTTATCTACCCTGTGCAGTTGTCAGTGAGATGCTAGAGAAAACCACTGCTCTCTAACTAAAGGACAGGGTATAGCACATATTGATAGGGTACTGAGCAAGTTCCATCTGCTTTGATCATATGTTTACACATCTATCTTAACCAAAGCAAAGCAGTACATGTAAAGCACCTGTGTGTACTCAAATGACTTTACAAGATATAAAAGGGATGCAAGGTAATATTTTGTTATAAAGCAGCTAGCCCTGAGCATATCACAGCAGTGAGGGAAAACAGATCCTCTCTGGTTTCATGCCATTCCTATGAATGCTCTATTTTATATGATATATGTGTGCATTTATAAGAATCTGGTACATAAACACGAGACACGTTTACTGCCAGAAGTTATAGAAAGACGTGGGTAAGGTGGGAATGAAATAACGTGTTCATTTGTATGGGTATAAGACAATGTCCAGCCAAAACCAGGAGGAACATCCAGAAAGTAATCTCTACTGTGTTTTTCTCACTTCTCAGAGGTCTCTGTCCTGTCTCTGCCAGGTCTAAGACTGGGACTTTTGTCTTCTAATGACTTCTGGCTAACTTCCCTGTTACTGAAGGTGAATTAGCACAAACCTGGTTAATCTCAGATGAAATTCATATACTTTGTAATCTTATGGTCCAAAACAAAAGAATTTAAATCTGTGAATGTTCCAGCATTGCAAGGAGTGATAAAACATCATGTAAATACCCTTGAGCACAATCTATTACTTTTAATCCCTGCACAATACATTATTTTACTCTCATGTACACGTACAACCCCTCTTTACATTCCTTCAGCTTTTTTAGAGTAATGCCACGTTAATCTGCTGAAGGTCAAGCTGAGAAAATGGAGAACACAAAGCAGGTGCTGTTAGGAATCACATCACGTCGTGTTGGGCTCCCAAACAAATGGGCATTAGCTGCAGATACAGGTGCTTGCCAGTTCATCAAATTCTTTCACATGCCTGGTATCTTATGTATTATTGCATTCAGTGTAATATTTCATCGTTTACTGGTGTGTTGTTGTTTTCATATATTTTTACATTAAATACAGAAGGAGTGGGTGTAATCTGAAGCACAATTCTCTCCCTGTGCTTCTTCCCTGGGATTGGCCACTCTCAAGATAATTGTCTTTTATTGTGGTGGGTAGTAATCTGTGTGCAATTAATCACATTTTATCAAGGAGTAAAATTTGATTTTGTCTTTTAAAGAACTGTTTGGGTTTCTTTCTCAGTGTCTGATTTGTAACTCTTCTTTGTAACTTGGGAGTTTCATGACTCAGAGAAGCACCAGAGCACAGGTATGTTGACATTGTTGCTTTCTTTCATTTCATTTAAATTGAATCCCTTTTCAAAACCTCTAGATAACAAATTGCACAAAGACATAACCTGGCTGAATTGCTGGACTGTATTTCTTGAAAACAGTGAGATAAGCAATAGCCAGGATAATGCAGAGTAGACAGATTTACATATCATTTCTTCCCTGCTTCTGCTCTTCAGGGCAGTATTTGTAACAGCACCATCCCAACCACTCAGAAAGTCTCCTGAATCTCTCACATTCCTGATGTGGTTACAGGGATAAACATCCAAAATAGGGGTAAAAGTGTCACAACAATGGTGAAAGATTTAAAGGCATTGAAAAAAGTGATTAAGAGATAATCAAGTTATCTTTCTCCAGTTAAAAAGGAATGGACCTTGTTTGAGGAAGAAAGGAATGAAATATTTTATTTCTTATTACTTTTTCTCTTCATTAACCCTTGGATCTATTTTTTTAAATACTTCCAGACATTAAATGCATTGTGCACAGGTATTTTGATCCAGGTTCTGACTTGATTCTGATTCCTTGAGCTGTCTTGTGAGAGCATTAAGAGGAAATGTGAAGAAAGTCAAGAGATTTCAAGGCAAAATGAAAAATATAAACAGATGCAAGAGTGAAAGATTTGGATTTGTCTAAAAGAAGGGACAGTCAGAACAATTCGTGTACATGCACAGCAGTTTGCCTCAATGGAGAATATGTTTTTCTCTGTACTGGAAATGAGATAAAAAATAATAACACTTCTATATATAAGAAACAGGCCAGCCTGAGAAAATATTTCATCTGAAAGGCTAATTGATATTCAACTGCAACAAAAAGGTGCTTGTGAGACCACCAATTCTTTAAGAACAGGTTAGACAAATGTGTCTGAAATACTGAGAATGTCACACATCCATAGGGTTGGCCTGATTGTACCTAGAGATGAATCCTCCAAGTCTTTTCTAGACTCATAGACTCTAGCCTAAGATTTTAGACTCTAGTCTAAGATTTTAGATTGATCCAATGGGTAAAATATAATACAAAGATTTAGGATCTCGTTATGACCTAATTTCCTTCGTAAGTACCACTACATTAAGGGTCAGAGGTATACTGGATTACCAAAACATTGGGTAAGTTAATTTTAATGCTCTAATTTCATGAGGGTCTGCTCCATAACGGTATAGACAAGACTGGAATTCACTCTCCTTAAAAATAGAGAGGTGGAGAAAAAGAATTTTCACCCTTGACTGACTGAGAAGACTATTAAAAAAAATCAGTATTTTTTTCATTCGGTTCTAGGAAAGATGGTTTACTGTGATTATTTTTCAGTTCTGTGTGCATTCTGTGTTCTGTTTCTGTTTCTATTTGGTATAGAAAAATCTTGCTTGATATAGAAAAATCTTGCAGGTTTCCACAGCAGTTATATTTGAATCTGCTGCCAGATCAGTTCTTGTTCCAGCTGTCCAGTTCCAGCTCTGGTATAGAGCCAAAGCTGCTGCATAAAGCTCAGCCTGAGAAATCATATTTAGCTGGAGTTGATTGGACTTCAGAGAAGCTCTATGTGAGCAAGTCAGTGTGTGCAGACAGTATTAGCAGACAGGAATAGCTGAACTTGGATGATGCAGAAGCTATTTAAGGAAAATTAAGTTACATTAGGAGCTCATCTGGGACCAGCAGAGAGTTTCTGTTTGCCAAACATTTTGACTTGAGAGAAGCAAGGCTGGCTGACTTTTAAGGACAGAAAGAAAGGCAGGACAAGGTTCAGGCACAGATCAGTAGAGAATGTCTCACCTAGGAGGAGAAAATTTGATGGTTACATTATGAATCCTTGATTGCAGGTCTTTGTGATAAAAATGAAATATGTCACGATAACAGGGATTCCAAAAGGCATGACACCCACTGTGCTGAGCACTGAACAACTTGTGCAAAGTTTGAATAAAAAATTACTACCTGACTCTTGAAGACTTTACCCTCTAAGGAGACTAAAAGTCTTGAGGAGGTAGCTGATAGCATCCATTGTCTGCTGGGCACATCCTCCCTTGGTGACAGCCACTAGTGGTGACAGTCACTCCTACTTTGCAAATGGACAACAAGACCAACGTGTAATAATGCAAACAAAAGGTAAATGACAAAGAGTGAGGTAAAAGTCAAAGGTAAATATGCATTTTTGTTATATCACTTCTGGTGAAGCACAACATTAAAGGCTGGCTACTTCTGAAAGAATTGTAATTTCTTTTCAGTGGTGATAGAAGCTGTGAGCTTGCTAAAGAAACCTGGGAGGCTCAGTGTGTTTGCTTCCATTTTTATTCCTCGCAGCAGTTCTCCATAGAACACACTGCAGACAGACATCTGAGGATCATTTTTTCTCACAGAATACACCAGAGCTGGATGCTTGAGGAGAGAAAGTGCTAAAGGTTGACTTCAATGGGAATGTTCCCTGACAAAGGTGAAGATTTGACCCAGAAAGGTTTGAGTGAGTTTCTGAGCAAACTGAATTATCTTTTGTGTTTTGCAAACATGGGTCACCTAAAAAAAGTGCAAAAGTTTAGCTCCCAGACCACGTGTTTGAGTGAAACTATTTCATGTTATTCCTTTAACAAACAGCCCTTCTATTTTACTTCAAAACTGCAGTGAAATGTTATACTCTAAATAAAAACTGTCTTTAACCCTGCATTTTGTAAATGTATTGCATTAGCTGGGGCAGTTACTTGCTGTTTAGATTTTTAATTCTAAACTTACTTCTTTTCATGGAACTCTTTTGATTCCTCTTCTACTTGCATTTTTGGCACAGAAAAAACATGCTATTTTCTAAGCAATTGCTTCAAAGTTTAGGCCTTATTCTTTTATTACAGAACATTTGCATTGAGCAAAGTACCACAATCGAAATGGGGATACAAACTGTGTTTAGTCATGAATGATGAAGACTTGTTTCTTCTTCCAAAGCTAAACTGCCTACATCCTGATTCTATAATATTCTTATCTATGAAAATATTAGTTTCCTTATTCTGAAATATTTTTTATCTGTCTAAATTATCACAGCTTGTTTAGGATTATTTGATTGTTATAGTTCATATAGAGCAGCACTTAAAACTAGTTTCCAAAATCTCTCACATATTTGGAATATCTGAGCATATTTCAGTATGAAATTTTCTGTTTTGTTCTGATATAATTGATTTACTGAATCTAAATTAATTGCTTTGATTTCTTGTGCTTATACATTTTTTCCCTTTAAAATTTTATACAGCAAATGAACACACATTTTTTGTCTTTCTAATGTTACCATCTGCAGTATATAATATATTGATCTTAGAATGTTATGATTTAGATTGTTATAATGCATTGATTGAATTCCATATTGAATATTGAAAAGTTAAATAGTTAATAGCCATTTATCAAAATAGAGAAATAGCCAGTGTACATGTACTTTTGTCATGTTGTAGTATTTAAATACTTTTCAGTACACTTTAGCATGTTCCTGTTGATAATTAACAACATCTTGTAACGGATTAAAGGTGACCAGTTCCAAGAAGAAGAAACATGGGGAGATGCACTGTAAGAAATGAGTTAATAACATGAAAATGTGGGAAATCATTCTCAAAAAGTCTGAATTTCGACTTGTGCTTTATAAATCACGACCCAGAAGTAACTGGGGATTCAGCCAGATCTCATTAATTGCAGAGGAAGAGAAACTATAAAGACTGAAATTTATGTAAAACCAGTTCACTGGTCTATTCTTTTATGGGAACTATTTGGAACCAATCTGTATCTGCAACTCTTCTCTGGGAAATGAGTCGAAGAGCTACAGCAGGTGCTTTAAAGTAATGAGGGATTTCCTGTGAAACCCAGTGGAGTGATGACTCACCAGTTTAATTATGGACTTCTTCTGTTGTAAAAGCAGGACCATCATTTGTAAAAGGCTCTTGTTGAGTAAATGAGTTCCAACAGAAAATCTTTGATAGGGAAAAGAAGATACCCATATTTTATTTTAAAGGGTATAAGATTTATAGGGAACATCTTCAGACTACTACAATGATTAGTGTTGTCTGGGCATCCCAAGAGAAACTGAATGGAGCAGCAGTAACTCTTTTTGTGCTGTCTGGCTTTGTTTTATTTTGAATTTCTGACTTATCCTTCAGTTCAGCTGTTTGATTTATTTCTATATTATATATATATATATATATATATATCCCAGACAGACACTATCATACCGCTTCAGGATGGTTGGAGTGGGTTTGGTTTGGTTTTTCCTTTAAAAAGACATAGCTAAAGTTACAGTTACTGTTTCTTAATTTCACAATACAATTCCTTTTTAGCAAGTTGCATGCCCCTGGGAAATAGGGCAGTCTTTACAAATGGTGAACCACCTCCTGAGAATTTTACTGTTTACTTGGAAAACCACCATTTTTCACCCATGAAATGGGAGATAAGATCTTCCATATCCGCTGTGTCTCTGCTGTAAGAAGAGACCCCTCAGGACTGATACGACCTTCCATCCTGACATGTGATAAAAATCCAGGAGACCACAATAACTGAATCAGAAACACCCTTTACAATATTTATTGCAAAGTAACAGTTTCTGGTGAAAATCCCGTTGATGAAAAGGAGGGAGGTTCTGGTATTTAGGGTATGGTAGACAAAAATCATTAGGCAAAATGGTTCTTTCAAGGACAGATGGGTCATATAGCCCAGCTCTCAGTTCATTTTCTAGGTTGTTTGGTTGTTTTCATCTGGCTTCTCTGCTCAGAAGTCATTAACCTGATTTTGCCTGTGTCTGTCACCATCTAGCATAATACATTTTCTTGCTAAAAGGTAAACTTTTGGTATCTGGAGGGAAAGAGACTCATAGCCAATATAAATCAAGAGAAAAGGGGGAAAAGAAAGCCACTTAGAAGAGTAGGTGCCATTGGTTGACTGTAATTTTAAAGGGTCTTCCTTATGATTGACAAATTCCTGAGATGTTCATTAACTAATGGAATTATGGTGGCAAGTGACTGCTGTCTCCACAGAACATCAGGTTAAAAAGTGCAGAGGAATAATGGGTTTTTCTCTGTCGTGGATCAGACTCCTCGCTGTCTGGAGCTCACTCAAAGACACTGGAAAGGATCAAGGAGATTTCACTGGTGAAATTCCTGTTTATGCTTTCCTCTTCCCTAGGAATTCCTGCTCAAAGCATCAAATGAAGTTGGGCTTAGAGGGTTAAACAATAGAAAAAGAGCACCTGGGCCTAAATATATTCAATTACCCAGAAAACAAAATCAGTTTTGTTTTTGTTAATAGCGCTGAAATATGCATTACACTATTTTAATTAAAACAGTCTATTACACTTGCCATTCAGCTCATTCCTGCATATTCCCTTAGGGCAGTACTCATGTACTGTGATAAAACATAATGAAAATAATTTATAAAGGAAACAATACAATAAATCAATCTGATGCTTAATGAGCCTGCATTACAAGAATGGATACAATATTCTTTTTTAGAATATGTAGTGCATTCTCCTCAAATGACTGGAAGAATGCCCTACAGCACTTAAAAAAATAGCACCAGCTCCAGTATGCTTTTAAAACACTGCAACATGCAGTTTAAGCAAATCTTGGCTCAACAAATAGAAATCTCTTTCATTTACACTAGGTTTTGATTTTTCTGTTATTTTGCCTTTAGTCAGATTCATTTACCTCACAGGGACACCTGCAGAGACCACGGGGATTCAACTGATCTGCATACTTCAGCAGTCAGCTATTTGCTGTCTGTATTCCAGAGACCCAAATTTTGTAGCTAAGATCAAAGATACTCAGGGAGAATTCTAAGCTCCTCATCAGAAAGATGCAAAAATAGCAGGAAAACTGTTGACTATTTTTTTTTTTTTTTGTATATTCGTATGACACTTAGAGATCTTTCAAGTTCAGCCAGTGACGGAATCTGTGAATTACCTTTACCTGAGAACTGCCAGGGAATATCTGTCAGTATACGATGTTTCATTCAGTGACCAAATATGTGCACAGCCGTCTGGTTTAGCGCNCAACTCTTCTCTGGGAAATGAGTCGAAGAGCTACAGCAGGTGCTTTAAAGTAATGAGGGATTTCCTGTGAAACCCAGTGGAGTGATGACTCACCAGTTTAATTATGGACTTCTGTTGTACAAGCAGGACCATCATTTGTAAAAGGCTCTTGTTGAGTAAATGAGTTCCAACAGAAAATCTTTGATAGGGAAAAGAAGATACCCATATTTTATTTTAAAGGGTATAAGATTTATAGGGAACATCTTCAGACTACTACAATGATTAGTGTTGTCTGGGCATCCCAAGAGAAACTGAATGGAGCAGCAGTAACTCTTTTTGTGCTGTCTGGCTTTGTTTTATTTTGAATTTCTGACTTATCCTTCAGTTCAGCTGTTTGATTTATTTCTATATTATATATATATATATATATATATATCCCAGACAGACACTATCATACCGCTTCAGGATGGTTGGAGTGGGTTTGGTTTGGTTTTTCCTTTAAAAAGACATAGCTAAAGTTACAGTTACTGTTTCTTAATTTCACAATACAATTCCTTTTTAGCAAGTTGCATGCCCCTGGGAAATAGGGCAGTCTTTACAAATGGTGAACCACCTCCTGAGAATTTTACTGTTTACTTGGAAAACCACCATTTTTCACCCATGAAATGGGAGATAAGATCTTCCATATCCGCTGTGTCTCTGCTGTAAGAAGAGACCCCTCAGGACTGATACGACCTTCCATCCTGACATGTGATAAAAATCCAGGAGACCACAATAACTGAATCAGAAACACCCTTTACAATATTTATTGCAAAGTAACAGTTTCTGGTGAAAATCCCGTTGATGAAAAGGAGGGAGGTTCTGGTATTTAGGGTATGGTAGACAAAAATCATTAGGCAAAATGGTTCTTTCAAGGACAGATGGGTCATATAGCCCAGCTCTCAGTTCATTTTCTAGGTTGTTTGGTTGTTTTCATCTGGCTTCTCTGCTCAGAAGTCATTAACCTGATTTTGCCTGTGTCTGTCACCATCTAGCATAATACATTTTCTTGCTAAAAGGTAAACTTTTGGTATCTGGAGGGAAAGAGACTCATAGCCAATATAAATCAAGAGAAAAGGGGGAAAAGAAAGCCACTTAGAAGAGTAGGTGCCATTGGTTGACTGTAATTTTAAAGGGTCTTCCTTATGATTGACAAATTCCTGAGATGTTCATTAACTAATGGAATTATGGTGGCAAGTGACTGCTGTCTCCACAGAACATCAGGTTAAAAAGTGCAGAGGAATAATGGGTTTTTCTCTGTCGTGGATCAGACTCCTCGCTGTCTGGAGCTCACTCAAAGACACTGGAAAGGATCAAGGAGATTTCACTGGTGAAATTCCTGTTTATGCTTTCCTCTTCCCTAGGAATTCCTGCTCAAAGCATCAAATGAAGTTGGGCTTAGAGGGTTAAACAATAGAAAAAGA
>VXAX01003271.1:1300961-1348977 GCA_013399835.1 Leptocoma aspasia | reverse complement strand
ATTCTAAGCCCCTCATCAGGAAGAAGAAAAAATAGCAGGAAAACTTTTTTCTATTTTTTTTTTTTTTTGTATATTCATATGACACTTAGAGATCTTTCAAGTTCAGCCAGTGACGGAATCTGTGAATTACCTTTACCTGAGAACTGCCAGGGAATATCTGTCAGTATACGATGTTTCATTCAGTGACCAAATATGTGCACAGCCGTCTGGTTTAGCGCAGTATTTGCCATTTCTGTGAAACGTGCCTGCATTTTGCTATCTGCTGCAGGGTCTGCTACACTTGGAACAATCCTTCCTTAAGATTTGACTACTCACATATTTATAGAATTCAATTGTTGTAGCACATTAAATTGTCCAGAAGAACCAGGGCAGCACTAATGCAAGAGATGATACAACATAGGCCAAATACATTGAGAGACGAGTCACTCAGGGTGACTTGACCATGAATCCTACTGACACAGCCCAGAGGTGTTCTGCTAAAGGTGCATTAAACTATGTTTTTCCAAGCAGGTGGATAAGAATTCAATAGGAAAAGAAAAAAAAAAAAAAAAAAGAACTCTGCCTACCTAGTACAGCTGAATAAGCTGAGATTGGCTGTGAAATTGCAACATGTTGTTGTTCTTGTACCCCATTACTAAATTGGGAACAAATAAAAAGAGTGTGGAGGTGATGATACACAGAGAACATATACAACAAATTTTCTCTGGGTTTAGTGTTTCCCTTTTGTCATTGCAGAGATGAAGTGGCTTGTGTGTCATCTAAGTTAAATAAAACGTATTTTATTAGATCTTTAACTTTCCGTTAGAAAAAGAAGGGAAAAAAAAAGAAAAAGAGTATCAAAATGCTGTCAAAAAGGATTGTCAAATGGGACCTGGTCTAAAAGGGGAACAAACATCCTCCAAATGGTATTTTTTGAAACGCCTTTTGAACTACATCCAAAACTTTAGCATACCTGGAAGTCCTATGTAATAGTTCAGGAATACAATTTACCACTCTGGTTATTTATTATTTTTATGGGGGATAAAAGAATAGATAGCAAAGAACGGTTCAAGCAAGTACTATCAAATACCTAAATGCTGTTTGAGAGCAGTTCCAGAGCTGCTGGCTTTCTGTGTTTTCTGCCTGCTCTCACACCAAACCACAAAACCACTCTGGATCACAAGAGGAATATCTGGGACAAGCTGCTGAGGCCGAGTTGCAAGAGCAATTCCCAAAGACTTCAGACAGACAGACAGACAGACAGACACCCAGAGGAGCAGGGCTTGGCCGCCAGCCAGAACGACCCGGCTGGAATCCCTTCCTAGGGAATCATCTGCTCAGAGCTGGATCAGCTCGCACAAAGGCTGGAGCAAGCGGTAAATCCCAGCTCACACTGGGGGATGGATTTGCCAGGATGCAACAACCCGTGGCCCTCAGTGGGGCAGCAGCCACCCCAGGCCAGCCTTGTCCTTTTGAGGAACAGCTTCCCTGGCTGTTGAGCAGTTTCTGCTGCCAGCCCCGTGGCTGCTGCTGCAGGCAGTATTTACAGGCTGGCCCTCTGGTTTGGGAGAGAGGCTGGAATGCCTTTGGAAGCCTGCTGGCACATGGCATTGGACGTGTCTGGAAAAGGCCCAGCTCTGCAGGTTACTTGCCTCAGGCAGCCTGGAGAGACAGGCTGACCATTCTGTGATTCTAGAAACCATTTCTTGCCTCGAATGTTTACTCCTTTAGCTAAGAGAACCAAAAACCTCTGGCTGAATTAGGTGAGCAGATGTGAAATGGTCAGAAAAGGCTCCCAAAGTCTGGTAGGTGGCAAAAACCTGCTGCATTTTCTTCTTCCTTATAGGAAGAAGATATACATAGATATATAGATAGATGATATAGATAGAATAGACATAGATATAGATGATAGATGATGTAGGGATAGATAGATACAGATATAGATGATATAGCTAGAATAGACATAGATATCAATATAGATATAGATATAGATATAGATATAGATATAGATATAGATATAGATATATAGTTATAGATATAGATAGAGATAGAGATATATTCCTGTTCTCATTGCTTCAACCGTATGTGACTTTTTTCTAGGTGAATAATTTCTTTGCTTGACATAAACATTTCTGGGAAAGTGTGTTCATGTATGAAAAATGGCCCTAAATGTGAGTGATTTCAGCTCTTAACTCTTGCCATGTATTCTCCTCCTTCAACACACTTTTTGTGTTCTGTGATTACTTCAGTGCTTTCGGTATGGAAATTAGTGACTTTCACCCACTTTAAATAGCATCATAAAACACAAAAGGAAAGGAAAGGTGACCATTCCACTCAGCATTCATTAATTTACAGATTAGTTTTATCATTCTAAACAAAGTGGAAGGCATTTTATGTCAGTTGTTTTCCCTTTTCATGATTAATACAGTTATTTTGGATAGAATAGAAATGGAGAAGAATACAAAATCTGCAGGTTCAATGAGAAGGCAACTACTAATTACCCCCAGAACTGAGCTTCTCTAGAATACAATTATTGTTTTTGCACTTTGATCACATTTCTTGACACTTTTGGTCAATAAGACATAGTATTTGATGGACTATTCATTCAGGTAAAATAATTGTATTCATATGCCTTCTAGTATATTATTTGAGAACACAATTAAATCATAATGTAGATGATTTAAGTAATTGTTTCTTTCTAAAAAAACCTGGCCATTCATTGCAAACATTCCATTTTATTTCATCCTTTCAAAGGTAGACAGAGGATACTCTGTTCAGAGGCCAGAGAAAAATGTGTGAAATAAGCTATACTGTAAATTTCATTTTAGGTTAATTGAAACATAAAATTACGGAATATGTCAACCTCTGTCAAGCCTTTATTGGACATGGGTGAACTGAAATCCATGACATGGTCAAATTTGGATTACATTCAATAAGAAAGAAAAAAGAGGCAGATCTCTGATAAGTACACAGCAACCACTTTCAATCCAAATGCTGAAACTCAGAAGTCTAGAGCCTATAGAGAGTCTATACTAAGGTCTTGGCCTTGTCAAAACGTTTCATAGGGTTTTTTTACACACAAGAAAATGTTTAAAGTGTGGCAGTTATCCTACAAAGCACTTTCCTTTTGAGAAGTATGGCAATTTAACAAGCAACAGGAAAAAAAATGACTATTAATGGAAAGTTTAGGCAATCTTTAATTTTAGGCATCACCATATGTGCACACTGTAATACACATATATATGTGTTCTTGCTGTATAGATCCAGTTCTGCTCTCTGATATAAATCAAAGTCAGCACCTGAACACAAAATATGACTGAGGAGAGATTTTTGGCCCATTGCCTCTTTGGGGCATCTCATTCTATAAAATAACCAGCTTGTGAGAAACTTAGCTAGACCTTCACTGTTCAGTAGCTTTTTAATTAAAAGCTTGAACCTTACTTTATACTCATTAATCATATTAGATTGGAGTGTCGATATAATGGGCATAGTTCCCCCTCAGACACATTAACAGAAGTGTTATGGAAGTGCAGGGTAAGATGAGTGAAGATTTAAAGGTGGTACTTTTCTCCTGGTGTGCTCTGCTTCTGCATGCTCTGCCTAATTCCGTGTATGGCACATTCTCCTTGCCTCAGGACCCACTTTTGTTCCATGTGATGACACTGCAAGAGGCAGGTCAGGCTAACAGGAGAAAAGCAGCAGGACAGGAGCCCCACCACGGTGTGTGAGCATCTTTTTGACTCCAGTCTGGTGTCAGAGCATCTCCCTAGCTTGGAGATGTGCTCTGGCTCAGCGGGTGCAGCAGCTGTACAAAGCCAGGGTGCAGCTCAAGCTGCACTTCACACCTTCCACAATCTCAGTTTCTCACACTGAAACCTCTCTGCTCAAGCTGCTGAATGCCACATCCTCTGCATGGCTGGATGTGTCCTGTTTATCTGCACCAAACATGGCTCTTTCACTAAGGGTCGTTCTCTTCCCTAAAAATCGAGAGCAAAGCTCCAAGTGATTTCAGTGGTAGCAGGGCTGAGCCTAACAAGTCTGGGTTTTATAAGAAATACAAGCCTTGGCCTCTGCTGGTATAAATCAACCTAAGTCCCCACTGGAACTGGGCTAATTTACACCAGAGCAGAATCTAACTTTACATATGCTTTTCTTTTTGTTCCCTCCTACTGGCAAGAGCCCAACAGCAAAGCTTTTTGTGCATTTGTTTCACTTTGTGTAAGGTCAGCTAAGGTTTTATGTAAAACAGATGGGCAAACTTAAAAATGATTTTTCACATTGCATTGAAAACCAGTAAGAAAGCAAAAGGGGGGGAAAATTACTCTTTCTGTTCTTTCAAAGGTTGTTGCAATGACCTTGATTTTAACCAATGCCTCAATTTTAAAAAAGGAAAACACCCCCCTGTTTTTATTACAGTGAAGTTGTTTTCTCTGCTATTCATAGAGGGCTTAAGGAGAATCAGCAAGAAAAAGAAAATTCCCAGTGGTTCACTGGCAGTTTGAAAATGGGAATATAGTGCCCAAGTTGTAAAATAAGGACTATATTTAAACATCCTTTAACTTATTGTGCTACATTTTTCTTCTCACAACTCTGTAATTTTGTGGTAACTAATATTGTGGGACTGAAAGAGTATGCAGCCATATAGGTTACCAGCCTGGGAGGGAAAATGGCACAGCAATTTTAAAAAGCCAGTTCTTTTCTTCTTAAAAACCAACAATAACAACAACAAAATTTATGTAAGTGGGACTTCATGTTTATAGAAATTTTCATTCTAATGCATACAAGACAGAAATGTGGACTTCCCAATGAATCAGGTCCTTTGTCTCTAATTAGGATTGATATATTTAGGAATTTCCAGTTGTTTAAATGACTGTAGGCTGCAGAATTATCCATACTGCTCTGGCATCCCTATAAGAAAAAGAGCACCAAGGACAAGTCAGTTTGTGCAATCTGCAGAGGTATCTCTGTGTCCTTCCCCTGGAGCTTCAGCTCTGGGTGATACATCCAAGAGAAACAGGGCAGAGAGAGTCTAAAAACTGGCATCCAGAGGAGAGCAGTGAGCTCAAACCAAGCACTGTAACCCCTGATCTGCAAATAAGGGCTGGCCAAGCAGGGGACTGGCAATGTAGGGGAAAGGGATGACAGGAAATGTAATGATGGGCTTCAAGTACAAAGAAAAATACTGGAAAAAAAAGGAGCTTAATACTTGATGTTTATGTTGTTAATGAATAAAACTAAAAAAACCAGAGCTTACATTGTAGAGGAAAGGTTAGGAGAAAAAACTTTCAATTTAAATAGAGGGACTCACTGGGACAGACAATTTTGGTGGGGTTGTCCTGATCCTGCCAATGTTTCTTTTTTGACAAACATCTGTTAGGAGTGACATTGGTGGGAATGACACGGGCTCAGGTGATTCTACCCTGGGCATGAGGAATGGACTGAGCTGAACTCACAAGGCTTTTTCAGCCCGATGATTTTAGAAGTTGAATGCATATATATTCCAATACCCACACACTTGGTTGCAAAAACTTATGCGTAATCATGAGAATTATATGACTTCAGAGGAGTTTTGAATGGACATAGGTGCTATCAGGAAGTCTGTCCAGGCGTTGACTTAATACTACATATAAGGACCAAAAGAAACTTTTGGTTTTGCATATGTATGTATTTCACATGAGTTTTGAAACTTAAAAAAAAAAAGCAAGTAAAAATGTCAGTGAATTAATGGCCATAATACCAAATATTTTACCAAATTTGTATGTTTTTTCAAATATTTCAAGTACTTAATGTATTTTCAAACAAAATTATTTTGTGACTGTTTTTGCCAGATACCCACATATCATTTAGTTTTGTGCTTGCTGAATACTGTTAGCCAGTTCAGACATTCCTGTCATTTTTAGCTCAGAACTAGCTACGTGCAATCTTATCCTGGTGGATCAATTGACTGTGTATTTATTTGCAATCTAGTGTTAAAGAAAGGAAAAAGAAAAAAAAGCTTGAAGAGAAGTTGAGAAGTTGAGACAAATTGATGGCTTAGTAAGTGTTTAATTCATTGAACTCTACAGAAGTAGAGGAGTCTCAGAATGAAGGAAGCCAATCTGACCATGTAACTTAAAACTGGCTCACTCATAATTACTTGGAGGGAAAAAAGGCAGGGGAAACTGTATATTGGAGCTTGAGGGGCTTTTCAGAACAGGAATGTGACAGTCATTTAAACTGGAAAAAATCATCAAGATGATTTTCATTTGAGTTTACATTCAAACATTTTAGAAGACAAATAGCCTTTAAACTTTTCAAAATGCTTGGGGTACTTCAAAATTAAAATACTTTGATGTATTTAGGCAAATTGAATCCAGGATGCCTCTGCAGGGGCAGGAGAAGTAATAAAGCTGCTGACTGCTTGCAGTGGTTGAATGTTTAGTCTACAAGCTTAACAATGGTTCTGCAAAGCAAAGCGAGAATGATTTTTGTTGCAGATGGCCATGATGGTTTAAGTTAGGACTGAAGCCTGCACTTTGACATGCTTATGAAACTGAATATTTGGTTACCTTCATATATTACTGAAATAAAGATAACAACCATAACCACAAATAATTTGAATTGATGCTTTAGCACTTCACAAAAGAATTGAGATGAGCTTTTTTTTTTCTTCCCCTGAAATTAATTATTGCATTCTGGTTATCACAATCTGATATCTGTACTTATTTGAGAACGCTGCCTCTAGATTAAATCCAAAATATCTGTTACTAAAGTAGTCCACAGGACTCAGGAGAGGGCTATTTTCATCCTACTTTCATCAAATTTATTATGCATAGGTGAGGGAAAGTCTGTAGGTAGGCCTTATCTGCCTTGAAAAGGCAGATGTCCTTTCAAGGACAGATAAAGCAGGAATATGAAAAATTATAAGTGAATACTCATTATTATTTCCCCTATGAATTTGAAGAAACTTTAAAAAATTATGTTAATTTAATTGCTAATTTTGATTTATTGCCTGCCAGCTTAGTATCTCAGAATTTAAAAACAGTTTGCTACTACTGTAAAAAGCTCAGCATTGCTTTTAGAAATTTTAATTTTACAGTTGCAAAGAAATTGCATCATTTCCCTCAACAAACAGAAACAACCCATTTCTTATATAGGAAGCTAAGAAAACAGACAAACATGAAAGGCCACCATCTGTTAATTCAAAATCTATTTTTGCATATATATACTGCAAGATTTCATAGCTAATCCACATAACAGACACGTCAAAGTGATTGTCCCAGGTGTTGAAAAAAATGGTCTTGTCCTTCCAAAACCCATGAATATTGCATTTAAAGAATCTTATTTTTTAAATAAAAAGCTGTGTGTTCTTTTTAATTGCCTTTGGCTTTCCAGCTTTTAGAATGCACTTGAGTCGTGTTTTTACACTTTTCCATGAAGCTAAAAGAAAAAGAAATTAATTTTTCTTAGATGACACCCAAGAGTCTCACATAATCACATTACCCTAGGAAATGGGACTTGAGGAGTAATACTAAACATTGTGAAACATTTGATAAAAGCATGGAAGCAAGAAACTACAAAATAGTAGTAAGTTAAATGTGTTTTAAAACAGAAGTCCCTACTGATCTTGGGACAACAGAAGGTCACTGGACTGAAAACAAGCTTTTCCCAGCTGTGTGTTTGTGAAATCACACAGGTGCCATGTCTAAATAGTCTGGGATACTCCTGATACAGAGATGTTACAAGTAATAATTAGTCTGTGATCCAGAGGTAATTGTGGGGGGTTTTGATGAGAAACAAACAAATAAAAGGAATAATCTGTATCTTGTTAGTGTCCAGTGAGAAAACACACGGGCATTACTCAACCTCTGGACTTCCAAAAGAGAGGGAAAGAGCAGCAAAGCAAAGCAAGCAAAGGCTGGGGCCTGGAAAATTTAAGTGAAAAAATACAAGTCTAACTATGGTGCTGTCAGCATCCAAGCATCCAGGCTGAGTGCATCTTGCTGAAAAAATAATCCTGTCTAGTGAATTACATGTATTCAGGACTCCTCCCTTAATTACTTATCAGCTTAGATAATGATTGCTGCTGCTGAAGTTGGTAATGTTAATACAAATTAATAAGAGAGCCACTGTTACTGCTTTGTGTTGAGATTTTCTGACTTCTTTAAGCAATCCCTTTCCCCAGTTGTTTGGTGAACTGAACCTACCCTCCCTAGGCTGTGATTATTGACCTTAGGGTTTTTCACTCCCAGGCATCCTCCAGCATTCCTGTAGACTCGAGGGCTTCACTTGTGCACCACTTTAAGAACACTGAAATGGTGGCCTAAAAAATAGCTGAAATAGATCTAATCCAAATTACTAATATGGATCAAGGGACAACAGTGCCAGGATACCCAAGGGAAATGTTTATAGAGGCCTTTGATCACTAGACACAGGTTGTCCTGAGTGTGGAAAGACTGGAATTCAAGAAATCAGTTGGATTTCTAATGTCAAACCAGCCATATCTGACTAAATAATTCCCTTATTGTATAGTTATGTGGTATTAATTGTATAGTTATGTGTATATATTATGTGGTATAGTATTTCTGACAATCCATTCTCAAAACTTGTATCGATGGCTCCATTTTCAAATTAGTACCTAAAGGAATATAAGAACCTTTTCTCCACACCTGAGGCTTGACTGCAAATTGACTTCCCATTTAATTTATTGTGGTTACCCAGATGTGATCCCTTTTTAAACACCACAATTGGCCTAAATTTAATTGCTTTGACACAAGTGCAAAGTCAGACTGAGCCCAAAAGCTGCATTACAACTGTTCTGGATTTGCCCCAAAGAATGATCCTTTGCACTGTGCTGTGGACTGCCTGGTGTCAGCTCAGCAGCCATCCAAAACAGCCCTGGTCCTGCTGAACAGAAATGCAGCAGCCAAGGAGCCTGGCCTTATGCTCAGCCACTGCTCAGTGCAAAAATGTGATCACACCCAAGCAATGTTTGCAGCTCAGCCAGGAGCAGCTTAGCTTGGAGCTGAGGACTGCACTTTGTGGAGGGCTCTTAGGGAAGGGTTTTGCAAACTTTTCATCTGAGTCATTTGCTCAGTGACAGCTGCTGTGGCAATTCCCTCTTCTCCTGACCTTATGGTCCACCCCACTATGCTTCAGAGATCTTTGGGAAGGGAGACAATTACACCTAATGTGTTTGGACAAGCCTACCATGTGTGCAAATTAATAAGAATGGGATATTCTGGTCTGTATTTCCCTTTACAAATGCAGTCCTGCATTTATGCAACCTGCACATCTGCTTACCTGCTCTAACTAATGATAATGGATCTAGCAGGATGAGGAGAACACAATATTCCCTCCAGTGATATTTTGGGGAGGGGCCAGGGAGAACTCCTTCCTCTACTGAAAGTTAGAAACCTTAACCAACTCCTTAAAACAGGGGGTGGATTTCTTATGTAATTCTTCCCTTCAGACACAGGAGGAAGAAATATCCACCTATCCATGAATGTAAGCATCTGGGAGTTGGGAAGAACACAGCAGGTCACCCCTTGCAATACTCACATTTAAGCTGTGTGAACAAATTTTCTGATTTATTATGAAATGAAGCAGCACTTTTGGCTCTGGTATTAAAAACAAAATAAACACAAGGAAACAGCTCATGGCAACCGGTGTGTGGCATTCTTCATGTGACAGTGAGGTCTGTAAGCAGGCTTCATTTCAACTTCTAATATTCCATTTCTCTTTCTAAAGCATTCCTTAAACAGTTTTTAGCTAAACTACATGAAGCAAAAGAAAAAAAAGTACTTCAATAATACATTCACAGAATTCACAGAAAAGGTACTTCAATAATATGTTGCTTCGTTAAAAAATCGTTCCAATGTTTCTGCAGTCCTTTTTAGTGGAATTTATGAGTAAATGAATGCCAAATGAAGAAAAGTTCCCATATTACATTGTTTGTGCATCTCATTACATGAGCATTTCATAGGTTTTTAATATTCACTCTGAGGCAAAAAGCATCTGTAGTCATGGAAAGATTTATAGCCCAGTCTCTGACTGAAAATACAGTGTACATTTTTCTTCCCTGGAAAACAAATTCCCTCTTTTCACCTGAGCACAAATGGCAGCATAGTAGCACAAGGTGCAGGTGTTGTAAGATAGCAAATGTACATGGAGAGAATCTCCCCAGAAAAGCAATATTGCCAGGGAGGCTTCTGATGTGGCTTATCAGCTGTGTTCAGCAGCATTGCACTGCTTGGAGTGTGCTCCTGGACGCTGCCAGGACTCTTTCCTGAAGGGTTCAACAGTGAATTTTGATAGTGTGAACAAAAAAAAAGGTGTTTCTGCCTTTGCCCGTTTTTGCGAGGGCTCTCTGTGAAGCCTGGAGCATGGGCAGCCATATGAAGTCTTCAAAAAAGGAGTATAATCCTCCACATATTTGCATAATTCTCTGTCAAATCTTACATACACGATAAATTTTTGCATACCTTGTGCTGGTATTCACAAAAGAGCCCCCTCTTTCTTGTTTTTTTTGTCCACTACAGCAGCACCCATTTTCTTAAAAATGAAAGAAGAAGAACAAATCAAAATTAATAATTTCTCTCTTTCTGAAATCTTTCCTTTATGGGGGAAAAGACATTACTCTTCTTCAGCTCTGACCATGAGTGAATGCTAGAATTGAAGCTGCTTCTAATCACAACTTTAGCATTTATTACCTTTATATATAAGATATATGACTTCTATATTATTAGCTTATCCTGTAAATCATTGCAATTGGTTTAATTGTATTACCTTTCCTTAAATTGTATAGTATTTTTCACCCTGTGCAAAATCCTTTTGCACAAGTCACAATGTAAAAGATGCTATAAAGTTTTTTAGAGCCTCTTTCAAACATTGCTGTGAGTACAAAACACCAAGTATTCATGTACTGAATGCTAAAATATAGATTTAATGAAGTTGGTGGGTGTATGGACTTCAGTATGTGCATGTCTATCAGAACTTTCATTACTTCATTACTGATGATAATTAATTTAACAAGGCCACTTCAAAATTCCCAAGATTTCTCTTTTCAGAGCACAGACCTCTTGATGTCACTTCAAATATTTGGAGGAACTCTGCATTTTCTATCAGAGGAAACAATAAGTATCAAGTCTTAATAAGCTGCTGAATATTTCAGCACTTGTGAAATATGAACTCATGGAATCAGAGCTGCTGTTTGCAATTTGCTGTCAGGTACAAAGGGATTGTTCTCATATATTTGGCATTACAGTCAGCTAATCCTTGTCTGATTTTTGTATGTCACAAGCCAGTGAAATAAAACTATGGGATGTTGTTTTATGAGCAATGCAATAATAAATTCCCAAAGAAGGTTTTTTCTTAAACCCAAGCCTGCAAGTAACAGCTTGAGGAATGCTTTCTGGAATCATACTCATTACAACTTGGACCCAGTTTCCACAGGAATAAGACCTGAAATAGTGTCTCCATGCTAAACCTTTAGGCTGGGATTCAGAATATGCTTATTCTTTTTAGTATGTAGAGGATATTTTTGGCTTATTGCATTAGTAGAACAACATAGTGAAAGACAATTATGAGTTTTACTCTTGTAAATCCTGGGTATTTTGCTCAAAATTTGTAGGATGTTTGGAAAAGAACATTTTGATTTTCTGTTTCTAGTGTTTGTGGAGAAACTTGAGGTCTATTTTAGATTTTTTTTAGCTTAGTAATAATATTAACAGTAACAATCTATATACTGGCTTAAGTTTAGGAGACCAAAATCCAAAGGCTCCAAAATAAAGCTTTTTTGAAACATCCCCATGTCCAATAAAGTCAATGGTGTTACAAAACTGTAGCACTTAAATTTTAGAGAAAAAGAAAGAAGAAACAGGTCTTAGTTCACTGTATAAAAATCTCTGGATGATTCCCAGATGACATGCTGGAGAAAGCAGCTTGTGGTGCTTTGTTAGAGATGTATTAATTCATGCTATTGTCTTGTACATACATTACAGAGCACTAGAAATTTCATTTCAGAGAGAAATTCATTATTTCTAAAATTAATTTATTTTACCTAATTTTCCCTTACTTTAAGGGGTCCTTCTTTCCCAGTGCTGTGAAATTTTTCCCACCTTGATTAATAGGTCACAAAGACTTTAGGGAGTGGATAGACACAAGTGGCAGCAGTAGGAGCAATTGGTATCTCAGCCTTAGTGGGAAGGTAAAGTCAGGCAAAAACATAAAGCATGGATAAATATCTGACACAAAGAGGCCTCACAGAGTACAGAAGATGAAAATGATTCCTTAGTGAAATGGATCTTGAAACATGAGCCTGGTACTGAGGCATAGTGTTTGGTAAGGAGAGGAAATTAAATTTTACTTTTAAATTTTAGATCATGTATCGTTTAAAAAAGAGATTTACTGATAAGATGGGTATAAAACAGGGTAGCAGATGGGCTTTTAAATGACATTCACAGGCTCGTATTTTAATGTGCCATGCCCTGAGATAATACATTATATCAGAGGTCCCCAAATTATTTCACAGCACTGATCATCTTTTAAGTGAAACAGGAATTTCTTGGACCACTTTCCCTTTGTATGACATTCCTGCTCCCAGCCATCAGTGCCTGTGTGTGCACCCTAAACCTGACACTCACCAGTGTGGAGCCATTGGCCAAAGGAGCCATTCACCAACACTTCTAAAAACAAATGTATCCCCTGTTCTCGTTCTGTTTCAAACATGCAGTTCCATGTAGCAATTAATCACTTATTTCTTTAAGTAATTAATTGCTTAGTGCTAAAGAATTGTTGCAGTAGTGTATGTAGAAGTAACGAAATTACTCAAAGGTTTTAGGAAAGTCTTCAAGAAAGTAATTATTGCACGTGGTAGTCAAAATTATTTGTTGTATTAATTACCAGAAATCTCTGCCTAGATGTAATTAGACTGGAAGGAATTTTATAGTGGTGTAATGTAATTATGTCATTAATATGAAAAATAACAGATTATATTACTTTAATTTGACATATTATATGTTTAAGAGCTTTCCAATTAAACAAAGCGTTGAGTTAAAGAACAAAATGTTCCCCAAGTTTTGGGATAATTTCTCACAACAATAGCATGTTTAGGCAAATCTTATCTTAAGATCTGTACATTTACATTCTTGTTGAGTGTTTAGAAATTTGACCTGAACCTAAGTTTTCAATAAACTTCCACTTTGGACCTGAATTAATTGCTCTCCAAATAAGTAGAGTAGTTCTAAATTCTTGGGCAAATTTTACTCTTACAAATTCTCGTGGAATGTACCTTTCAGAGATACTCATGCTCATCTCAATAAGAGTGACCTGACAAACAACATAATTCATTCACATTGGTAATCAGTGTTTTTTTAGTTTTCTTCTGGAATTAATCTCTAACATTTCAGCATAACTTAAGCACAGGCTTATCAATAAGCAAACATTTGGTGTAGTCCACTGATGTCTGTTCTGTCTTCCTCTTTTTCCCATATTTTTCATGGTGACAATAAATAAATGCCCAAGGGATTTTCCAAATTTAAGTTCAAATTAGCAAGGAAAAAAGGTGATTTCAGAACATAATCATAAAATATTAACTAGTGATGTAAAATGTTTCTCTTTGGGGAAAAAACCCAAACAGAAATAAAAAAGTCCCAGGTTTTTAGTAAAATTAAAGTACATATCACAAAGGAAAAATATTTTGCTGAAAACTTTTCATTAATTTCTTTGGAGTGGGGCAGTTTGTGAAACACATTTTCAAATTGGGTACACTTTCAGCAGCATTTCTGAAAAGTGATTTAACATCATTTAGATAAAGATTCTGGTCTTTTTATGTTTTATTTTTTTTATGTACTATGGGGTTTTGTTCTACAGAGTATCATTAATAATCAGATAATTTCATAAGCACAAACCCACAACTGAAAGATTAGCTAGCTCAGATAATTGTTTATCACCTATAATAGCACTAGTTTTATGAGAATTCACTGATAAGAAGTGTGAAAATATATCCTAAATAATTATTAAGGAACTACTTTAATTTGTATCATTGTATTACATCAATTTCTTGCTAGAGTGTTATGACAGAGTCTCTTCTGCTGAGGAATGGAACAATAACCCATAAATACCCAGAATCCATGTCAAGAACTCTTGCTTTATTATTCCCAGATCATTCCTGAGAGACCCTGTGGACAAGAGCATTTTGTTGTATTCTCTGACCTGAGCAGCCACTGGTCAGGTTTCCCTGGGTGTCTGCAAGCACCTCATACAAATAAAGGCTGACTCTTTCACCAGTCATTGTCCTGTAAAGGAAGGATGCAAATTAGGGTTTGTGCAGCCTCAGATACATCACTCCAGTGATGAAATTATTTCCAGGGTTTTAATGTGTTAAATGTTCCAGCACCTTTTAAAAGGGGTGGCATATATAGAAGAAATTCATTGAATCCCCTCTTTTCCAAAAGCTTTTTGTTTAAAATAAATACTTCTTGTTACTGCTAAAGCATCTGCTAAACCTGCAGATAAAACACAGTGTAGGCACTGTTTTCAATTTTAGGAAGATTCCACCCGAGCAAATTATTTCTAGATACCTCAATTTCTGGAACGTATTATATGTTCCTACTCTCATATTATTTATCAAAAAAAAAACCCCACAAAATATCAACCAACCAACCAACCAACCAACCAAGCAACCCCAGAATTCTGCACATATTTGGTTTAGTTCCTCCATTATTCACTGCTGAGTACTCATGAGAGATCTAAGTTACATTTACTGGAATCTGAGGAGTCTGAAAATCATTTTCATTTCAGTGTTGAAACAAAAAAAAAAAAAAACACTCTGTAATTGTCTTTAGCTTTTAGGTAGCTCGTGGCTTTCAAAGTGAATAGCTCATTTTGAATGTGATTGAGATTTTTACGGGAAATTAGTACCATTTGTTTGTTAAGTAACTTTCAAATTAGAAGTCATGGCAAAAATGCAGTCAATTTATGGAGCATTTCAGATTTTGATTTTTTTCCCTTTCATATTTAGTGATAATGACAAATCCCTTTTTAATGAAGTTTTAAAATGAAAGCCAATCTCATGTGGCTTTTTTTATCACCTATTTACTTTAGATCAAAACTCTTATTGTCCTGAACCACGAGCATTATGCAGACTAAAAATGCTATATTAAATCTGTCGTTTTAATCCCAAGCCATGGATTGTACCATAATTTATTGGATAAAATTATAGTAACAAATAGCAGTGATGATGTAACACTATATTTCAACATGTTTTACAGCACCACAATGTTATTCTAGTGATTATACTGTAGTTGGAATACATATTACTAAATTTGAGACAGATTTATTACGGTTTTAGACTTTCTTTTACTTGGTCCAGGAAACAGAGGATTCACACACTAATTCTTATGAACATTAATCAGCATTAATTCCTTATCTCCCTTGTGCACCATGAGGAGTTTCTATCCCTCTGGCTGTCCTGTATGTTAGCACCTTTTAAGGTTTGGTTTGGGACTGGATCGTCCTCCAGTTTCAGCACTGTGTGAAAAGAGGCACTGAGCCAGAAAAACATTTCAGTCCTTCTTCCCTTCATCTCTCCTGCCCTTGAGAACCCATCCAGTGGCAGTGATCTGGGCAAGAGGAGCCAGGCCAAACCACGTGCAGTCTTCTTGCAGCTCTGATGCTCTCCTGGGTGAATAAAGGGCAAAATGCACAGGCAGGTCGAGCCCAGCCCAGCCTTCCTGCCCCTCATTCCAGCTGCAGAGAGCCAGGAGGCCACGTGAGGGACCTGAGGGGATGGAGAGTCTCATTTTGCTTTAATGCTGTAAACTGGCAGGTGAGGTCTGATTCCTCATTATATATGAGGAATCCTGAAAAGATAGCTTCAGGTTTGGAACAAAGAGATTGTTATCAGAGAAATTTGAATTTCTGTCAGAAATAAATTCAGACCACACTTTTGGTAGGATGCTGAACAGTGGGAGAAGCTTGCACTCTCCGACTGACTGGTCATTGATTCCCATCATTCTTGCAGTCAGAGACATCACTCTGTGATGTTAAGAAGAACCATTTATGGCATTTTCAGCTAGCCCCAAACAGCAGAGGAAAACCAAACTCCCAAGAGAATCTGCTCTTACATCAGCAGCCCAGTTCTGCAGACTGCCATGGCTCTGGCTGTTCAAGGCATGAGGCTGACAATATGCATTTGGATTTCTGACCTGCTTGCCAGTATCTCTGAGGAAGAAAAGGCTGAATTGTGTTTCACCTGTACCAGTGCATACCATTTACTTCAATTAGCTTGGCCTGAAATAGCTAATTTCCATTTGATATTTACACTCTGGTACCAATACATTACAAGAATGGCTCTATCTGGCCTGTGAAAAGTTTCCTTCCCCATTATAAAGTCTGTGCTTAACTTCCCGTATTTACTTTTTAAACAATTTTCAACATCTCATAAAATAGTATTTTTTAAATACAGTCCCCTGCAAACCCGATTTGTGAGGTTTAGCCTAGTGCTCCAGCCAGAATCTCACAGATTGAGTGCTTAATGGAAATAAGCAGAAACTGGGTGATATTTCTCCATTATCAGTTAAATCTTTGAGAGCTTCAGAGTACTTTGGGGCAACAGAAGGGGGGAAAGTATGGAAAACAATTTCAGCTTTTCAGTTCGGAACCTGTTTTGCTGTAATTTTGAGACACGATCTAAACCACAGGCAATTGATCATAATGAAAAAAAGGCATTAATGAAAGTAATTGACAAAAGCCAGTACACCTGTCAAAGAAGAGAAACCTTGAAAAGGAACGGTGAGCTTTTGAAGGTCAAGGCTCAGTGTGGTGTAATCCCTACCATCTGTGTTCAGGCTGGTGCTATTCTCAGACTGTCATATGCACTCTCTTCTTTGAAAATAACAGACAAGGAAAAAAAGGCTTACCCGACAGGGAGCCTAAATGTAGTTAGTTTTATAGAAAATGAAAAAGCACCACTGTATAAACTTAAGATGACCCTTAATTTTCCTTCCCCTTGACCTACACACGTCCACAATTGGTTTCAGAGCTGCAGTGGCACTGGGAATGAAAATAACTAAGGGGCCAATAAAATGCAGCAGTTATAACTGTGAGTTGGAATAGTAGGCAACCATACCCAATGCAATCAGCCGAGCATGGTATTGCCCTACAAACTCACTAACCTGATCAAGAAATTTCAGCCTTTCCTTCAGCTGAGAGAGGTTCTTGCCTTGACCCTACAAAAAGCTCTGGGCAGACTCCTGTGCCCACACCAAATTTGCAACCCATGGTTGCCTCATCCTTTTGGATTTTTGGGATGTCCTGCTCCCTAAAGCTTCTGGACATTTTCAGACAGCGGGGAGAAGCCTGACACACTTGTGTGGGATTAGTGACTGGGAGCACATTCATATGCTGGATGTGCAGAGCCCAGATTCTCAGCCAATGCCTCACAGTCCGTAAGCACAGGGCCAGAACAGGCAGCTTGGATACCCAGCTCCTGACAGAGGCACTGCTCAGAAGAGGAGAAGCTGTTTTCAAGGCCCTGTGTTTTCTGAACACCAGCTGCCAGGTATCAGAGCAATCAGCCTCCTTCAGACTTGGCTTAGCGTGTTGCTTGGGTGACTTAGAAAGTTGAAGAGAGTCTTCTTCACCCACAAAATAGTGTAGCTTGCTGATCAGGTCACTTTGTGTGGTCTGGAGTTCAAATCCCTCAGGCAGACGAGGAAATTGAATTCAGGTTTCCCACACACTGACAGGATATATTAATCGCAGAGTTATTATATTAAATAAAGGCATTAGCTCCTCCACGGCAGTTCTGCTTTGAAAGAAAAGGTTTAGAAATCAGCCCCAGAAGCTGGAATGGAAACTCCAGCTGTCTCCTCTAGACATCCTCGTAGCATCTGAACATGAAGTCCTGATGAAGCATAACATTTAACACACAAATTTGTTCTTGTTAAATCATCAACTGCAGAGGTAGCTGCCTGCTTGCTTGTTTTGTTTCTTATTCCTCTCTTTTCAAACATCCACATACATCCCTCAGGGAGCCTCTTTGGGAAGTTGCTTCATTCAGAAGATGGACAGACATCAAGCATTTAGTCTTCAGGTTTCTTTTAAACTCTATTCTACATTATTTCACACCAAAAATTCAAGGATGTGAAAAATTTCAAAACCTTTACAAAATTCCCAAATTTTCTAATTTACTTTCAAAATACAGTGGATACATGGAGACCGTAAACTGCCACTTGGAGACTTTTTTGTTTTAGACATTTTTCTATGAGAAAGGTTCATCTATTAAAATAATGATAAAGGAGTTTTTATAGACCTTTTTACTGCAGAGTGCAGACATATGAAACTACAAAGCACAACCAAACAGATCCCCCCAGAAGTCACGTTTCATGTACTTTGTGGGAAATAGTCTGTATGGAAAGCTGCTATTTCTGTTACTTTTGAGTCACAGAAATGGTGTGACTAAAAGAGCAGGTATAAATACTATATATGTTATATATACTTCCTGCTCCTGAGAAGAAAAATAAAAAAGTAAAAATGTCTGCCTCCATGCACGAAACCAGAACACACCACGTAAAACATCCCTCTGTTAAATGGAGATTCCTGGGAAAACAACCACCATAAAATAACATATAAAAAAATAATAGTGTTCCACAAATGTCTAATTAAAAAGGTTCTCCACCTCTTTGGAAGAAACACATTTTATTTGCCCTCATTAAGGTGACCTAACCACTGTGCTTCACCCTTCCCTGCCTGCATGATGTAATCAACACAACCCCTGAAAACAGCAGACAAGAGGCAAAGAATCACCTTTCTCTCACTGAGCTTTAACTGCCTAATCAACTTTAAGCATATACCTCAATTAATGATTCAAAAGACATCCTGTTGACCCTGTATAATCTAACTCTTCAGTATATACAGAAGTTCAGAACTGGATCTACCTTGAAAGGCAGTTCCAGAGAATCTTCACTAATACCTTTTCCTTGCTATTCACACTCAGAGTAAACATTTATCTTACTATTTTTGACTTTGACTTGGATGCACTGTCTAGTGATGGAATGAAACCTCTCACTCAGAATTGCAAGCAGGCAATTCTTCTTCTTGTTTGCATTAATTACCTTTTTCAATTAATTCAATTTCTTTACCTTTTTCTCCGCTGTATGTGTCTCAGGATGTGGTGTGCTTGCACTGAAGCTGTACAAGCCAGGTCAGAGAAACTGAGGGAGGCTGGAGCTGCATTAACACACAGCAACATCCAGAGCCCAGCTCACAACTGCTCCTGTGGCCAGATGTGGAGAACCTCGTCACCAAAGCTGTGCTGGACCACAACACCTTGGAGAAAATTTGGAGTTGGTACAAAAGGCACGAAGTGTGATGGGGCCAAGGAATGCTTTTGCTGGGATACTCACTGGACAGTAGTGGGAGAAGAGACATGACAAAAAACAGTGTGAGACTAGACTGAAATCTCTTGATTTATGGCTGTTGAAGCTGTATAAAGGAAAAGAAACTTCAGAAAAGAAATAAATATTCTAAAGAGTTCACAGCTGTACTTTACTAATAAGAAAAAAAAATAAAAGGAGAATAAAAAGCAAAATTGAAGCCTAAAATTGAGATGGAAATGCAATGAAGCCTTACTAGTCTGAAACTCAGTGCCCAGTGGCAAAAAAATGGAAAGATGCAGAAAGAAAAAAATGAGGAAGACAATACTAAAACTCTGCAAAATTTTTATTAAAATGCATAAATAAATATTTTTCTATTATAGACTGGAAAAAAAATCCTATTTTGAAATTTCCAGAGTTTGGTATTTTATGCACTGGCTTGCCAATCTCAAGGCACACCTGAAAAAATAAAGTGGGAAAGAAGTAAAAACATTCATAAGGGGAGCATTTCCATGCAGAAGGAGTGAAAGAAGCCAGACCACAAACAAAGCTACTAAAACAATAGAGATTTCCATTTGTGATGAAGCTCGTCATCCTTTAGGAAAAGAGTCTTACAATGGCTGGGAATAACTTTCTCAGCTTACAATTCTGAGCAGTTTATGTCAACATTTTTTTTTCTTGTAATCCTCAGGGTAATACATTTTTTTCTCCTACAAGAGGTATCAGCTGTGGTCAACATGTAGTAGGTGCAAAATTTGTACAATGTTACAGCATTGTTGATGTGTTGCTAGTACCATCTCCTACATTTTAATTAGCTGCACAGCAAAGAGAAGGAGCTGCTGCTTTGCCTTGCGTGCCCTCTGAAATGAAGCATCCTACAAAATGAGCCAGGATCTCGAGGGGCAGAGATCACAGGGCACGGTGTGTGCAGGGGCAGGACGTGCTCTGAGGCACCACTTCTGCATTTCAATTTGTCACTATAGTTTTGGCTCTCAAGCCCCCTCTGCTTTTTCCCGAAGCCACTGGAGAGCAGGCAGGAGTCACGAGACAAGGCACTTGCTGAGCAGGACTGCACAGTCCCGTGCTCGGGCTGACAAGCTGGCAGTAGATATCTTCCATTCAGTACATCTCTGTAAATTGCACCAAAAAATGCCTGGGGAGCCTTGGTAATGAACACATCAACTTTTACCCTGCACTGTAAAAACAGCTATAAGGAAATTATTTCTATGCTACAGAGGGGGTACACAGGCTAAAAAGAAAACACAACACTTGCCAGAAAAATAAATGCCCTGCTCCATCATAGAGATGAGAGAGAAAGATAAAGTGCTCTGTTTGTGCTACGCCATCATATTGGGTTTGCATGGCAAGGTTTGGGGAACAGGGGGGCCACAGGGGTGAATTCCCTGAGGAGGTGCCAGAAGCTTCCCCTGTGTCCAAAATAACACAAGACAGATCCACTGCTGGCCAAGGCTGAGCCCCTCAGCAGCAGTGGCAGCACCTCTGGGATAGTGTATGAAGGAAGGGGGAAAAACCTGCACAGCTGCACCTGAAGAGAGGAGTGAGGATGTGGGAGAGCAGAAGTGCTGTGGGCCCCCAGGTCAGTGCAGAAGGAGGGGCAGGAGGCTGGCCAGGCAGTGGAGCTGGGATTTCCCTGTAGCCCCTGGGAGGCAGCTGTGCCCTTGAAGCCCAGGGAGGTCCATGGGGAGCTGAGATCCACCTGCAGCCTGTGGAGGTCCATGGGGAACTGAGATCCACCTGCAGCCTCTGGAGGTCCATGGGGAGCTGAGATCCACCTGCAGCCTGTGGAGGTCCATGGGGAGCTGAGGTGCTGTGGAGGACCCCACACTGGAGCAGGAGGGATGTCCTAACAGGCTGTGACCATGGGGTGACCACTCTGCACCAGCTTTGCTGGCAGGACTTGTGACCCTGTGGGGCACCCTCAGTGGAGCAGTCTGTTCCAAAGGACTGTATCCCATGGAAGGGACCTACATTGGAGCATGGAGCATTGGAGCATGGAGCACTGGAGTTCATGAAGAGCTGCAGCCTCAGGAATGGGCTTTAGTCGGAGAAGTTAATGGAGAGCTCTCTGCCATAGGACAGACCCCACACTGGAGCAGCGGAAGAGTGTGAGGAATCCTCTCCCTGAGGAGGAATCAGTGGAAGAAACAATGTGTGATAAACTGACCAAAACCTCCATTCTCATCCCCCTGCATCACTGCCAGGGAGGAGGCAATAAAAATGGGAAGTTAAGGTGGGAAGGAAGGAGGGTTGGGGGAAGGTGTTGTAAGATTTTTTTTTCTATTATCCTACATTGGTTTGATTGGTAATAAATTCAATTAATTTTTCCCTGAGTGGAGTCTGTTTTGCCCGTGTTGGTAACCGGTGAGGGATCTCTCCCAGTCCTTATCTCAGCCCAGGAGAATTCTATTTTCTCTCCCCTGTCCAGCTGAGGAGAGGAGTGATAGAGCAGCTTGGTGGGCACCTGGTTCCCATCTGAATTGAAGCAGACTACAAACCCTTCCCCTCATTACCAGGGGCAAATATCAACACAGATAAATGCAGTTCCTATATTCCATGGGATGCTGCTTGCTACCTAAGTGGAAACTGATTAGAGGAAGTTCTTTCACTTAAGAAGAAAAGCTGGGGGAAACAAATGAGAAAAAACTGTCATGTGATCTATTGTTACCAGTCACAGTTATAATATTAATTTGCAAAATGCAGCATACAAAAGCTCCCTGATTCTGGTTAGTGCTTTCATCCAACAGCAGCAGGACAGAAGTGCCTGGGCAGCCCGTGGTCCCCACCTTGCTTATCCTTTGTCAGGTGCCAATTAAATCTTTGCAATTTTTGTGCTGCACTCTGCTGTTTCCAAGTCTGATGGAACTGGGAATGGGTATTGTTGGAATAACTCAGAAACAGCAGGAGATTTGTGCATTTCACTCTCTGGATTCTTGAATTTGTCAGCTGAAGTCCAGTTTTCAACTAGCCACAGCTGAGCTGAGAACAAAAGTAACCATATAGCCTACGATTTGAGTTTTGATTGAAACAGCTTTCTGATTTATTTGCCTCAGATAGAATCCTTGTACAGACCCATGCAACAGAAATAGCAGCAGGGTCTGAGATGGGGAATTGCGTGTCCTGTCCACCAGCAGAGCTGGATGGGCTGCTCCATTGTACATATTTATGGAGCTAAGCTGAACCCTCAGGGTAAAAGTGAACAAAGAATAGACTGTTTTTCTCCTGAAGCATCTGGGTGTAAGTCTTATTTTGCCAGCAACCGTGGTGTTTATGGGCATGTTTTACTGGAAACCTGCTGCTTCTCACAACGTTTCCTGAGTGACTGTCTTAGTAAAACTGCATCTGGAAATGACAAGCACACAGCTGTAAATCTGAAAAGCAGTGTGCAGCCCTAATAGCTAGCAGCTACAGCACAGCTGTCCTGCTGAACATTGGAAAGATTTACAAAGACAAAGCAGAGCAATGAATACGTTTCTGAGCTCTCTGTGATCACATTACACCTCTTGTCTTCCAAGATTTTTTTGTTGCAGACATAGAAGGGACTATCTCTGCTCTTTGAGTGAATGCCTTAGGCAGGTAACCTCTTACTGCTTACCTGCCTAAGGCACCCAGAATTTCTGCCCTGTACCTATCTTCCAAAGCAATGGCTAATGTTGTATTATATCATTTTTCATTTTCACCTGAGTTGGATCCATGACAAGAGCAAGGCCAGGAAAATGAGCCAACTTAAAAAAAAATACATCCTGCTACAGTGGTGTGCAGCATTCTGAGCATTGCAGGGAGTGTTCATGCAGTGGAACCATCATGAAAGAGATATGCAAGAGGAAGAGATGAAGGAGATTTGTGCTTTTCATTATCCTGTGCCCTAAGCTGTGGAATCCCATAACCACCCTGGATCTCCTGAAGCTCTGAAGTGCAAGGGAGCAGTGGCAGGAGGTGCACAGAGGAAACAACCAACACATGTGGCAGAAATACTGACTTGGCTGGCAGCAGGAATTGCTGCTCCACTGGACCAGTCATTGCCAGGGAGGACTGGGGACTGGAGCCAAGGTGTTGGAGTATGAACAACATGGCAAATTGCCCAGCATTGTAAAGAAATATAGTTGCTCTCTTCTGTGCAAAAATCTAGGCAATAAAGCGCTCATTAACAAAACACCACCCCAATTTTTGAATAATAATAATAAAATTACTAATAAAATTTTTAAAAGTTTTTTTCTGTTCCTAAAGCAAGAAATTCTAATTCTCTAATTCAAAATATCTTTTCTTTCAAATGCCTTGAAGCTTTGTTAAAAAGTATAATACCTAAAAATACTAGAATCCTTAAACAAACCATCTCACTTGACCTAAGCATTTTTGCAATTGCTGCAGAAACTCACACTTAAATATATTAATATGTAGAGGTGTGTTTGTGAAAAACCAGGTGTTATTGATTTTAAACTGGATTGTTTGCTTAAAACTAGTGTTAATTTTACGCTTATATATGTATACACACACGTAAATACTTACAGCCTGTGCATTCATGCTTGGGTTTGGATTTGCAATGGCAGAAAACCAATTATTCACTAAGTCTCTTTCTGAAGGTGATGCTACTGGATGTGTGCTTAAACCTGAGCACCTGAGCATAAGCCTTGAGTTTGCTAATTTTGCATCTGCTTATTAATTCGTACCTACTACAGACTTTAGAGAAGGCTGAATACAAATTTTAGAAATTCATCAAGCCCCTCTTTCTGTGAGCCCAGATCGCAGAAGAGATTTTTGATAGTTTTATCTGAAGACCTGTCAATAGCTTCATTAAATCAAATAAGCCTCCAGCCAGGATTAATCTTTTATTTAGAAGCAACTACATTGTTCCTTTATAGGTTATACATTGCCCTCCTATGTCCCTGTTTACTCCTCTAACGGTTCTCTGTTTCTGGCATTTTTCCCACTTTACAGCACTGTTTTGTCTGCTTAAGCCATCTCAGGGTATTCCCATGGAAGGAATCCCATGGTAGAGCAGGCTGCTGAAGGTGCCCAGCTCAACATGCTTTGTTCCCTTTTAAAATCATGTAGATGGAGATAAATGGGGCCCTTGAGAACCACATCTCTGGGGAGAAGGAACAGAAATGTCCCTCCTCCTTGACAGTTTACATGTCTCCTATAACAGGGAATGTGCTCCCAGGCCCATAGAAATATACTTTTTCCTTTTTTTTTAAGTTTCCCTGCCTCTCTCCCCTTCCTCTTGTAACCTTGATTTTACCCCTAGATTTCAAAATAATAGCTATTTAGGATATGGGAAGAGTCAGCAGCCACCCCAAAATACCCATCAGGATTAAACCCACCAAAACCCTTTCCTCTTGGTGAGGCACAAAGCAGCTGGGTGGAGGCGTTGGTTTGTGTTTCTCTGCAGTGCCATCCCTTTGCTCTGCCCCCAGTTAAACAGCCATGATAATGCTCCTCACTCAGCTTGTTTGAAGATTAAATTAGCTGCTATTAGTTCAGCTCTTTGAAGATGTACCCGAAGTGGTAAGTGCTAAGTGTTGTTAAATGAATTTTAGTCATTAGACCCTGGAGAAGTTTTGCTGCTGTGGCTTAGTGTTTGAGCCACGGAGAGTTGTGGTGCACAGGAGCCCCTGGGACCCCTGGCTCAGCACTGCCAGGTGCCACACAAGGGTTTCTGTCCTTAAACACAGTCACCATAAAGGCATTTAAAGGACCAGGCTGCAAACTGACTTTAAAGAGTAATCGTTGGTCTTCACAATTGAGAGAAGCTTTCATTTTCCAAGTGGTATCTCGGAAAAGTTCTGTCTCCTTTTTAACAGAACTTTAAAGAAGAAAACCACCTATACGATTTATTAAGCCGAATTTTGATATAATTACAAAAAAAAAAAAAAGAAGAAGCTGCCATCCTGTCTTTCAAATTTAAAGGAAAATGGGCAACTACAATTTTAATTAAATTGTAGTTTGCAAAGGGTGTAACAGAGGTAAGATCTGGGTCCTTCTTCAAGCCCTCTAGTGGTAATTTTCCTGTTTGTTAACGTGGGAAATTACCACATTACTACTATATTATCTGGAATCTTTAACAGGAAATTAGAAGCATCTGCCCTTAGAAGCAGGGAGAAGAAAAAAAGAAAATGTTACTAGAAAGGTAAGTATTTCTATGCAGAAATAATTGTGATTTAAATGTGCAGAGTAGTAGAAATTCTAAATGGCAAGTCAAGTAAAGAGCAAAGGCAGAAAGTGCCACCCTAAGCAGATGACAAGGCCTGTCCTCCAGGGACTACTGACAGGTAGTATGGACTTAAAATGCTTCTGCAAAATCAAAGCTGACCCAGTTCTCCTCCAGACAGGGTCAGAGTGCCTAAAACTCAGGATCTGAGTCCTCTGGTACTGTGGAGAAGCTGTCAGTGAATGTGCTGCACTGGCTACACAGGGAAACAGCACCTTTCCTAGGCTCTTTTTCCTCTAGGCTACATTTCTGCCACTACTCTGCAGCCACTATATTGCCATTCCAGTGTGTTTCTTAGACTTTCCTTCCTCTCTTAAGTTTTTTTTTCAAAACAAATTTACAAATGGCACAGTCCAAGGCAGCAAAGACAACACAGAAGCATTTCAGTGAAATTATTGCTGAAATTAGGAAAAAAAATGGTTCAAGATTAGGGAAAAATAATCATAGCAATAAAATCAGTATAGGTAGTACCACTCCTATTGTAACGTGTGTTATATGATGGCTGCCTTTTGCAGAAAGAAACTGTTTAAAAAAGTAATCCTAAATTTAAGCTTAAACCAGTTTTTATAAATGCAAGACAACATTACAGTTTGTTTCTAGAAGCAATTTCAGGATTTTAACAATAAACTGACCTGTCCAAAGCCTGTCAAATAACCAGTCTGCCTGCCTCAGCCCCCAGGTTAATGGAATATCTGTATATTCTGCACAGGACTGTACCTGAAGCTGTTTTACTTGTTAAATGGCTAAATAGTAGTTGACATGCCTGGCAGAGCATTCAGTGTTTCTCAAGAATGACTCTCCCAGAATTTTCTGGCAGATAAAAGCTTTACTCTGATGGTTCTGAGTGTTTCTTCAGCATCTCCTCTCAACCATCTAGAGGATTTTCTGGAGTGCTTACATGAACAGAGGTGCTTGTTAGAAGTACTCATTTCAAGGAAGTGTTTTGTGAGTGAAACAAGAATTATAATAGACAGTCAAGAGATCCTTTGGGGAAATGGGATGGTGGGAACAGACAGAACATCCTTGCTGAATAAAACATTTTTTAAAGGAATGTCAAAACTAAGCATAACAAGAGATCTCTTCCAGAAGGGGATGATCTTCACCCTGGATACTTTCCCATTACTTTTCTCAAGTTCCATGAGAACTGCAAAGTGTCTGAATAATTTTTGGACTATTCCAGAAAAGTATTTAAGACACTTATTTGTATTCTAAGCATTTGATAAAGTAATTTTTTTAAAGGCAAAGTAATAGAGTGGCCCTTATTGGTACAGTCCTGAAAATTAGAATAATAAAATGTATGTTGTTTTGCTTGCAGTTATGATATTACACAAATAAGATAGAGCAAACAAAGAAATATGCATCACTTAGTAGTATAAGGTTCTCTGGAAACTATCCTTTATGAGAAGGATGATCACTAGGTAATGTATAGGCCATGTCCAATAAGAATGTACAATGAACACACTGTGTGGCTGAGTTTAATTTCCTGGCTCTTGTGGAACTTAAATCTCAGCTTTATTAAGACTGTGCTGTTGCACAAAAGGCACCACGAAGCAGTGTGATGCAATGGCTACAGTGCAAGCTGAGTGCACAGAATCGTGTTCTTTTCCTGGATCTACCATTGGCTTCCAAAATCATTTTGTACATGTCACTTCTACAGCTCAATTTCCTCCTTGATAAAAATGGGACTAACAATGGTTTCTCACCTTTGACACTCCTGGATGAAAAATGCTTAGTGTTATTAATTCACAAATTTATCAACCTCAAGCAGAGTTGTGACCTTGAAAATGGAGAAGAGTTCCAGAGTCTGCAGGGGCTTCTGGGGAGATCATTAGAGCTATTTATTTTACCAGGCAAGCACGTGGCTGTTAAAGTGATGTTGCAGGGCTGAGAAGGAGAGGCAGTGTCACACATCAGATAATGGGGTGGCCTTCACACCCAGACAGACAGAATTATGGAAACACAGTACTGAGCAAAGGTTGGAATAAGCCCATCATATCCAAGTGGAAGGGCTGCTCTCCTCCTGGGACACAGAACAAAGTTTTGAAAAACTCTCCATGCTTCAGTCCTATATCTTATGGATTAGTTACAGCAATCAGTCATAACTATTGATTAGCATGGCAGTACACAGGGACTCACTGTAAAACCTCCTTCTCAGCAGAGATCCCTTGGGAACATTTTTTCTTTTTTAAGGTATTAAAATGGTCAAGAAAACTGAGGTCGTGTTTTGTAAATCTTTACTAAAGAATGGCAAACCCAAGACAATTCATAATTTCCAAGAATTCTAAGAACATTTTTCATATGGAAGTCAGCCTTAGTCCATTGGTATTTCGTAAGTCTATATGAAAACTTATAGCCCAATAGTTTGCCTTACCAAAATATTCAGTGCTTTATTAACTTGCCTTTTTGCCTTATTGCAAAGAGAATTGGAAAGCCCTGAGTGAGTTACAGCTAAGGGTTCTGCAGCTTTTCACTCTGCTCTACAATTTCCTTTGTGCTCTTTTGGCCAATGCTAATTGTGCACCACTGCTGTCATTGGAGCATGTGTCCCCTGCTGCACTGAATCACCAGAAAGCAGCTCTTCCAGTCCATCTGTGGCAGCTCCAAGTGCAGAGGAAACACTCCTTGTGGATACACTGATTTGATGTGGCAGGGGATAAGTGGGCTGGCAGCAGTGGCTATGTGCATTTTAATAACTGATGAAAAAAGAGATGGGAATGACATTCAGGAAGTGAAACAGAGAATGTAAATTTTCTCTTCTCAACTAACCCTACATGCTTGTGCTTAAGTTGCATTTTAAAGGACTAGAAATTTAGCTGGGAGAATGCAAACTGCATGCATCTCTTGCAAAATATTTGTAAGACATTTGTAAGTTACAAAGTAACTTGTATAACAGATCTTAATACAGATGACACACATTTTACCATATAAAATGGTAAAGGACACCAATGTACTTCAAAAGATCTGCTTAGGGCTTTCTTGTTGCTGTTGTTTTGTCTTGTTCTTAATGGGGATTAGGGATAGAGAGTAGTAACTTGTCTAAGATTAGAGAATGCAGAGAAAGGAAAAGAGAAATGCAGCCAAGCAAAATACTTATCCAGATTACCATACAGTGTCTGTATAGGTAAACTGATAAGCACATAACCTTTGGAGCTACAGATATGTTCTGAAATCTGATATACACAACGTGAGTTTTGTCCAACAAATAACTAGGTATCACATCATATAGTGTGTATCACATAATCATACAGTGTGTAAATATGACATACAGAGATTAACTCATGACACATTTCTTCCTACAGTCTTAGATCATATTCCTGAAACTGGAAAGAAATTTGGGCTATCAAGAGAAAATAAGACAGAAAATTTCTTCTCTAAAATCTCTGAGCCTTTCATACGGATCAGACTGATATTTCAGCAACTTTTCTCACAAAAGTAAAACAAACACGTCAAAATAGTTAAATGGAACACATACCAGTGGGACTCTCAGTTAAGAACATTCTGCCTCATAGGGAAAATCATGACCCTATGGATTTTTCAGTTAAAATGAAGTTATGATTTAGTGAATCCTAAAATACCCTTGTGCCCTGTCTTAAGCTGCTGTTAAGTATTTATGTTCCATTTTGAGCTACTCACCAGCTCCATGTGGAGGTGATCAAGCTTCTCTAGGAGCTAAGGGTTGCCTTAGCTATTTATTTTTTGCTTAGTCTCCTTGATGTGAAGGAGTTTAGAAGGAGTTAGAAGGAGGACATTTTGAACAGAAAAAGAATTGAAAGTGTGAGTCGTTTTCTTCTGGGGAAGTAAAAAGTATTGAAGAGAGATACAATACTTTTTCCACTTTTTCCAAATCATACATTTAGTGGCCTTTAAAAAAAAAACAAACTATCATTTTCCCAGCAAATGAAAGAAAAAAGAAAAGCATGGCTGTTCATAAAACCATGTCAAAACTCTTCCTGATCTTTGCAAATTTGATTGGCAACATTTGACCAGCTGTAAAGATAGTGTGTGTGCCATAATCTTTAGCCTTTCAGTCTGAACTGACTGTAAAAGACTCACTTTAATTTAAAACATAAACAAATATCTTATCTATCTTGCCTATTTTGGAATATCAGTGCAAACATGACTTAATAAATAATATAGCAATAAAACTTCTGCAAGGAGAAATTTATAGTACATTAATCTTTAGATTCTGTATTTGGACTGGAAATGATTAGATGATAATGGAGTAAATGCTTTGCTAAGTGAATAAAAACTTAAATACTGTATATATCAAATGTGGACATGCTGAAGAATAAATCTGCACTATAGATTAATTAATTTACAGAAAGAACTTTCTTAAATGAAAGCTTCTGAAATACTAAGTCCAGAGAAGTGAGTAGGCCATCATTAAAGGGCAGGAAGTAAATTCAATGTGAATCTATTAAATGAGAGACAGCAAAGTTTTCTATTGAAGCAGTGAAAAAATAGCTACAGCCATCAAAGTTTCCCTCCTCCAGGTAGGAATCAACTTTTTCTGCATCCTGGAGGTGTTACCAAACTTATTAATTAAAATGATCTAAATTGTGGGGTTACCTGAACAGAGCAGACTGCAGGTTCTGTAGAAATATTCCTTCCACAACAAGGAGAGTGTATGTGAAAGTACATCCCAAGATTTTCATCACTACCCACCACTTAAACTCTGTGTCAGATTTAGTCTGCAATGCATCCTTCATCATTTTTGTGAGAAAATCTATGTAACTCTACTACCAAATGTGGTTCTGCATGTGAAGTCCTAGCAAGCAGCTGGATGGAAATAGAGATCATCAGAGGTCAAGAGGAAATTAAATCCTTGCCACATGGTTTGCTCTAAGGCAGTACCAGCACTGAACCATGGTCATTTCTGTAACTCCAAGTCAGCTGTGACCCTCAGAATCTTATGGATAGCTTGGGTAAGAAAGCCACAAACACATTTCTTTTGCTATTTCTTTCCTTTCTTCTCAAAGCACTTCTATGCTAATTGAACTGGAGAAAAAAAAAAAAAAAGTAATTTCCCTTCTTCCATTGCAGTGATTTTCAGTTAAAATTAAATTTGGTTAAGCTGCAGCAAATATTTGCTCTGTAGGACTGAAATAGGGCAAAATAGGTTACTTTAAAATGAGAATTGATGGTGGCCTAGGTTTAAGATGCCACGGTGTAATGGGTTGCATGGCAAGGTTTTGGCAGTGGGGGAGCTACAGTGGTTTCTCTGAGAAGGTGCCAGAAGCTTCCCCTGTGTCCAGCAGAACCAATGGCAGTTTATATGGACAGGGCCTCTTCCCAATGTGTTAAAGTGCATTATAAAGAGATGGGCCCAAGCATTTCAATGGATTAAACATTGCTTCATTCAGTGTTGCCCAAGTTCTCATTCTGCAAATTGAGCTGTGCCATTGATGTCAGTTCAGCTGCACAACACCAGGTACAAACTCCTATTCTGGTAAAAGTAGATCTTCTTCCAATGGCCCTCTATCACAACAAAATGCTCACTTCCACTGATAAGGGCATTGCAGGAAGAAAAACAGCAGGGTGTTTGTTGGCAAATGATGTTTCCCAATTTGAGGAAACAGCTGGGGAAGACGACTGTCAGACAGGTTTAAGAGGCACAGAACAGACAGGAGTAGCAAGAAAGGTGAGGAAACATGACCTCAGCTCCACCCAAACCACAAGCCACCCACATTAATTTTCTGATATTTACGGATGAAATAGGAATTAATTCTTCCCAGCTTCTTTCTCCTTTCCTGCCTGCTCTAAAGCTGTGACCTATGGCTGCAGCTTCTGCACAGGTTCAGTAAATCTCAGTCAAACCCTCTGCATCTCTCTTACCCAAACCTCGAGTTCTCCCAGAGCATGCCAGATGAGCTGCAAGGAATGGCCATGTCCATACTTGGCCACCCTGGGAATAAAAGTCCAAGGAATGAAAAGGTGATAGTGAAATAACAGCATGAAGATGGAAAAAGGTAAAGAGCAAGAATGTTAGAATTTAAGAATAAAGATAGATAATGGGAAAAAAACCCTCTCCCCCCAGCCTGTCAAGAAAACTTTGGGAAGCTTAGCATTGGAAATCTTAATAAGAATACAAAACTTCAAATGATGAGACCAAAAACGTTCTTATAATCTTGAATTAGTTTTTCAATAAAGAAGTGAAAATCTAAGAGAGTAATGTTAATTAACATCCTAATGTCATGTCAGTGCTGGTATACATATGAATTACTGCCACAAACCCTAGAGCAAGAGGTGTGCTGTTATCTCTGATAGCACTCACATATTTCTTTCCTGATTTCTTTTGGTAGTGGTGCGAAAGCTATTATCCTGTACAATCACAAAAGAGAGCTGAACATGGTAAATAGATGGCCCCTTAGTGTCAAACTTTTGCAAATATTGCTATTATTTCCCTGTTAATAAATGCTTTGGTTGGGATTTTTGAAAGAAAACCTTTTTACAAAAATCATGTACTGCACTCATCATTGGTCTCATTTTCCAAACTTAACACCAAACACCAAACACCAAACTTAAGCAATCTGCAGTCAAAGAGAATAATTTGCACTAACTTGCCATGGACCATTTATGGATTCCTCCTGAACTGGAGTTGTTATCAAGTCAACAGAGAGCTATTCTGTAGATAAATTCATAAATGATGTATGCCTACAGGACACAGGATGGAACACTTTACTTATTTAAAGTTTTTCCTCCCAGTTACTTTTCTTTCTATTTGCTTTCTCCCTCTCGATCTACTTCTAAGAGTCTTTTGGAAAATAATTTTCAATGTTGCACCTTGTGTGTATTTGCACTTTTAGAACTGATTCCTGATATTCTGTGCTCAAGTGGGAGGAAATGAGTGATAGGGGTATTAAGGGCCAGGGATATTGAGGGCTCTTCAAGGTATCCAAGTAATTTTGAAAAATCTAAGGCAACCACAACTGGTTGACAAAGACTTAGCACCCTTGTGGTTCATCTTACAGACTCTGAAATGATCCTCCATCCCTTTCAAGTCACAAGGTCTCCATTCAGTTAAGCTGTGCAGGATCAAACCCATGAGGCTAAAGCACATGCCAAAAAACTCAGAAGCTAATAGCCAGGACATGTGACAGCAACACTTAATTCCCTGGATGAATATTGGGGTTCACCTGGCATGAATAAGAATTATGACTTCAGAGAGGGCCTTTCTGACAAAACCTCTGATATGTATCAACTACAGATACTGTGACTTTTAGTTCTAAGCAACAGACTTCCAGGCACATTTGCACCTTCCCTCAGCTATCCCATGCGATGCCAATTTCCTGTTCTTTCCAAATTGCTTTTCATAGATTAAGGTGGGGCTAATTCAGCAAACTGTCCATCAGAAAGGCTTTTCAGATTAAAGAAAATTTTTCTATAAAGTGATTTTTAAAACATGCCTTCATAAGAAAAATTCAGAGAAAAAGTATTTTAAGGGGCCATGTTTGTGGGGGAAAAAAAAAATTAATGGCACATGGTGGCCAACAGCAACAATGGCTGAGGCTGGGACACTGCTGCAGAGCAGAGGCTGCTGCTCTCCTAACAACTCTAAGTCTACGATGAACACAAAGTTAAGTGAGGAATTTGAGACTATTATTAGCTTTCATCAGTCTCTCCGTGGCTTATTCATGGAATCTGGACAGAACCCAGAAGCATGGTTTCTCAGCTCTCATTAGGCTCTGCAAAATGAGCCTCCCGTACTTGGAAATACCTACTTGGCACCGATTCTCTCTTCTCTCTCTTCTCTCAGTGGGTGTTTTGTTGCAATATTCAGGGTTCATATTGGGCCAGATCCTTTTTCAGAGGAAGGGCTGAACCACGCTCGCAGTTTGCCTGTAAGAGCAGCAGTGAAGGGAAGGCTGCACTTGTCATTATTTCTTACAGCTGCACACATAACACAGCAGAAAATGTCTGCATCAAACCCAGCCCGCATTCAAACTCCATGAAAACTCCAGCAGGACTACCTTTGTCACTGTGTGCCCTCTCTCCCTTGGGTGCACACACTGCACCAGACTCACTCCCTTGCAAACACACAGAGTCAGTGACCTGTGAAAATGTTCCTGATCTTTCAAACATGAGCTCTGCTCTGCCAGCCCCTAATCAAACAGAAAGATCATTTATGTAATGAACCATCCACAAAAGGCTTTTATTTAGAGCACACAAGCACGTGTGTCACTTTCTGCTCCTAATACCCAACATACCAGCACAGAAGCAAATTCACGTGGATGAGGTGGCAAAGGAATAGTCTTTTAAAAGGTTAGTGCAATGCTAAATTCACCTGAATTAGCCAGAAGGGAGCTAGGTTTGGGATGCTCTGTCTCCTGACTGAAAAGCTTAGCTGTGGATCAGCCAGAGATGACTTGGGTTAACAACCTAGCATCCAAAAATCTTTGCTTTGTCTGCTAGGAAGACAGACCTGCTCAAATCAGGAATGCTTTCTGTTTTGAAGAATGGGCAGCAGTAGTGCCAGATGACAATCCTCTTTTGGCTGGATGATGGCTTGTTGCTTTCAAGTGTTTCATGGACTTTTAAAGTAATTCCCAATTTTTCTAACTCTTCACATTTAGGTTTTCCAAATTCTTCATCTTCAGGGAGATATTTGATATTTATACTTATTAAAATTGCTAGGTATTTTCAACACCAACAGTCCTATTTTACTCTTCATCCTTCTCTGACACAATTTCTATCACCAATTCCACCATTGTTACACCTTTTCCTTCAGTTAGACTCATTAAAGCATGGTGTCCTCATAGTAGTAACTTCTTTGCCTAAAGCAATGACAGACAAAGTAAAAAAACAGATCAGTTAATTGATATTACTGACAGGAACTCCGATCTCTAAAGACTAATATATGAGGTTTTCGTGAGAGATTTTTCATGCAGCAATTTTTTTTAATTCCCTCCAGATTTTAAATTAGTTGGTTACCAAAAATTTGAGCTCTGTAAGTGGCAGTTGGTGTATTTTTATGTACATAAAGGACAGAAAAACAAAAACACTGATGTTAATGGGGGATTCAGTTGGCATTGATTACAACCACAACCAAGGTTTAGAATTCTGCCTCATGAATGTCTTACAAAAAAAGCAAAGCTTTCCAAATGTTTCATAGAAAATATCTAAAATAAAGCAGTAGTATGTCATAAATGTACATTTTTTTTGTTCTTTGAAAACCCAGTAATAATGTACTCAGCATCTTTAGAAACATACAATTAGGGTTTCTTTTCAATAGCATTCTTTTCAATATTGCAAAAATAAAAATGAATCATGCAAAGTGGACTCGAAAGACTATAAATATTACTGTTAATTCTGGGATATTCCACTTTTCTGGTGGCTAGGATTAAGAGTTGGGAATTTGCTATGTCTCAATGGAAAGTTTGATATTAAACAGTTATCATTAGGCAGCACCAAGAAAACTGCTTGTTCTCAACATATTTTCCTTTCCATAAACGAGGGAGCCAGAACTTTTCCATAGAAAAAGGAAGAGGAAATAAATGGATTTCATATAAAACCACCAAACATTTTTGGTCAGACCTCAATTATTTTCAAAAGCTTCCTGGGGTGGTAGTGGTTCTGTTTCAAATTAGAGAGCCGTCCAAGAGGCACACAACAGATTGGGATGTGCCTTCCTCAGAGCACAGGGGTGCTGCTATCCCAGGAAAATTCAGTTAACTGTGGAAATAGAAAGCACACACATAAGTTTAACATGAATATCACCAAGGAATGCAGGTGTTGGTTTCTTCTGCACTGTTTTCCTAGACAATGTCTAATTTACCTGTTTTAAAACCACTGACTGGGAAAAGGTTAGCTTGTCCAGGCACAGTTTCTTATTTTCCTATGAAGCCTAGGTTTTATGCAATTTATCTAAAATCAGCTACTTCCCAATGTTTAAACTTTTAAACTTGCTGCTACTCCCAGAAAAATTATATTGCTCACTATTCTGTCATGTTGAATAGCTGGTCTACTGCTGAACTCATTTGTCAATCTACCTTAGATTTTAATAGGAGGACCCAGCTGTGGTGCCACCAAAATTCATGGCACAACTCTCAGTGATGGACACTGCTGGTTACCAAGGAGTACAACGTGCTTATAGCAGATGCCTTTAGAATCACTAGGAGCTTTGTACACATACATTTATATAATGTATAGCATTAATTTATTAGCAGTAGTAGACATGTGCCTAAATATTGCCATTCCAAAGCCACAGTAATAATAATAATGATGAATGAATTATTAACATAGAACTTAATTCAGGAGGTACTGCTTATGGAATTTCCACAAGGTGGCTATGAATTATTCAAACACGCACTAGTACACAGAAAATAATGTGTTTGTAGCATTGTTCAAATACTCAGAATTCAGGCTGTCTTTTGTTTTGGCCAAATCAATCACATGGTTCCCTATGGAATGAGCATGCTAAAGCCTTTCCTGTAAATCTTCCACAAACATAATCATGGAGTGATAGAATCACAGAATCATTTAGGTTGGAAGATACTTTTAAGATCATGAAGTCTGACCATTGACCCAACACTGCCAAGTCCACCACTGAAACATAACCTTAAGCACCACATCCATAGGTGTTTTAAACACTTCCAGAGATGGTGACTCCACCATTTCCCTGGACAACCTGTTCCAATGTTTGATGACTCTTCCTGTGAAGAAATGTTTCCAGATATCCAAACTAAACTTCCTCTGGCTCAACTTGAGGCCATTTCCTCTTGTCCTGCCTTGTTACCTGGGAGAGGAGGCCAACCCCCAGCTGGCTAAACCCTTCTTTCAGGTATTAACGATAATGATTAGCTAAGAGAATGATTAGTTCCTCCCTGAGTTTCCTTTTCTCCAGGCTGAACACCCCAGCTCCCTCAGCCACCCCTGTGCTCGAGAGCCTTTCCCAGCTCTGTTCCCTTCACTCCAGCCCCTCAACGTTTTTCTTGCAGTGAAATGCCAAAAAACTGAACAAAGTATTCAAGGTGCAGCTTCAGCAGGGCTTATTACTGGTCTTAATTCCTTTTTTCTCTGAATCTGGCCACAACTTTTAGAACTTTCGTACTGCTATTCTGGTCCTTTGCAGACCAGGGCTTTTTCTTGGACAGACTTTAGATAAAGTCAGTTACTGTAGTCCAAAATTTGCTCTTACCTGACTGCATGACACATGACAGGAGAAGGATGGAGGTACCCCAAAACTGTCATTCTTCCTTGTTCTCCCTCCTTTGTTTCCTCATCAGTCTTGTAATCCACAGTAAAACCTCTATTGAGAACCTTTCTTATGCAGTTCACAAGTCCACCTCTAAAGCTGGAAGCTCAGGCTCAAATAGCTAATTAGAGAACTTACCATCTATAGTCTCCTCTACCCTGTAGTTTGCTAACCCTAATCAGCTTTGCCCATTTGAATGCTTCCCCACATCCTTCATTCTAAGTAAGTTGACATTTTGTCAGGCTGAGCAGCTTCTTACCTTCCTTTCAGTTAAACTTGATAATTTGATCACATAGTCAAAATATAATTACACTGCAGGCAGGATTGAAAGCTTTCCACAGTTTACTTTGTCCAAAAATACCAGTACTTGAAAAACTTTTTTGAATGGGTGAGATTTTCATATAATTTAAAAGTGAAAGGCAAAAAAAAATATTTAAGGAAAAAAAGAGAAAATTCTTGTTCTGAACCCATTTTCAGTTCAGATACCATTTCAATATATTAATCTTACACTTCCATCAAAGAGGAATACAATTCTAAAATTTGTCTGTGAGACTTCTTATTTCCATATACTTCCTTTTAGTAAAGAAAAACAGTTTCAATCAGAATCATATATCAGAGGAAAAACTGCTAAAGAGATCAGCACAATTTAGTAGCCAAGTTTAGTTTTTCTTATTGATTATCAGTATGAAATAATTTTGAGTGGATTTTTAGGAACCATTGAAGATTAACAACTCCCCTGCTTCCCTAAAATAGCCTCTAGAATCTCAGAAAATCTGAGACAATAATTTAGAGCAGTTGATTTGCATAATTTCTGCAGAGGAATGCAAGGACTGAGACATTCACTATCCTTTATTTGCCAGACAAGGACAGAGCTTTCAGACAATTGACTTCATCTATGCAGATTCCTGACAAAGGATGTTAAAAGGTCACCCTAAAAGGTGTCCCTTCGGGCCATGTGGGCTTGAGTGGTCCTGTCCACAGCTTATTTGCTATAGTCCACTGCTTTTAGGTACATATGAAAAGAGCTTTGTGCAAAGCTCATATTAAGACATCTCTGCATGACCTTCCTTTACTTTTTTCAAAGATTCTGGACAGACCTCATCTACGTGGCAAAGGTCAAACGGGAAACATCTTGAAAAGAGCTACTGAAGCAACAAGGGAATGTGAATCTTTGTGCTCCTCTGCTCTCAGCCATGAAGCTACTGTACCTTATGAGTAAGTTCATGGTTCTTTGTTCCTTTGAGATTATTTTTTAAAAAATAAACCTTTGAAAGCCCTCTTTATTTTCAGGTTGAATCATATAATTAAGGGGAGGAGGTGGAAGCACACTTAAAATATTTTCACTGGAGTCACCTTTGTTAGTTGAGGGGAAGGATCTGTATTTACAAGAGATGAAATACAGGTCTGTGAAACATAATCACAGAGAATGTATTGGTATTTGAAAATGACAGTTGTACTAAAAAGCTTCATCTTGAGTTACATTTTATTACAGAAATCTGACAGTTCAGAAGGCTTGATCACTTGTGAAACTTTTCATACCATATTTCTATTCTCCTTTAGCATCCAAGACAAATAGAAAAAGAGACAAATCATTCCAAGTCTGCTCAGATTCACAGGTTTTAGTAGAATTTTGCCTTATTTTTCATAGTTTGAGATCTTACTGATTGCCTTGATATGTCCTCATATCAATTCTTTTTCAGAGCAATCAGTTTTCCTCTTACAAGACCTGCTACGATTTTCCTCTCAATTTCAGAAGAAACTTCCCGAACCTCTTTGAGATAAGCAAGCAATAATATGTCATGCCCAAAGAAATTATAGGAAATATGCTGTTATTAAAGATACCCAGAAAAGGTCAGCTATGAAAACAAGAAAGCAAACAGCATTTCCATCCCTGGCCTGCCTCAAACGTTGAAGGCAGGGAATGTTAAACACTTCACTAAGCAGAGAGAAAAGTGCTGCCCCAGGCTAAGGGCACCTTGCAGTCCAGCACAGAGGGCCAGGCAGAAGTGGCCACAGAACAGATTTTAGGTGACAGGCTCTGTCCTCCCCTGGCCAAGTACCACCAGCCTGGTTACCACTAGGGCTTAATTTGAAGCTTTAAATGGAACCTTGTTGTGCCAAGTAATGAATACATTTAGAAACAGCTGTATTAAAGGGACAGATTTCTTTTGAAATCACATTTCTGTGCCTTTCAAACAAATTCATGGCGTCGTGTGAAGAACAGGGTGAATATTTGAAAAATAGGGGTAGGCCTTTTTGTAATTTGCATAATATACAGTGATACTTGTGATTTCCATTTTGCAACTTACACAGAGAATATTTACTTGATATAATGTTAAATGTGAGCTCTGTGAAATATTGCAATTCTAGAAATGTGTCAAGAAAATGCACTCATCTCACAAATCAAGCTAAAAAACCATGATCTGGCTTTTAAGAATCTGCCTGTGCCAGTAACTCAAATTCTTTTTTCCAGTATGAAAAGCAAGATGTTCTATTTAGTATAACGTGATCATAATGTTATCTAACAGAAGTCCACAGGACACATGAAACATTTGTCTTACAGTCCCTAGGTGAGCACATTATCATTTTCTTCTTGTCACTCAACACTGAGCATGTTAGATAACAACCTATAATAGAATTTAATATAATGGTTTCTCCAGTCAATGCTGGGATGAAGATTGAGATTTTTCTAATGGGATCTGAGTAGCCAAATCCCCTGGGCAGCATGGATGATCACATCAGCCTTAAAATTCAGTCGAGCAAAAAAATAGTGTCAACATAATTTTAATATTGGAAAACAGTTGTTGCCTTTACTACCTTAAAATGAAAATCCACATATAGAAATATGTATTTAATAGAAGATTTTTAAGAGAAACATTCTTTCCTCAAAGAGTTTTTTTAAAAGAAATATCTTCTCCATTTAGCACTTCAAGATTTTGCATCTGCCCTCCTATTTCTACCATGCTAATAAAAAGAAAATGGCAAAGAAACATAACAAAAATAATTCTGAAATTAAATAATTATTTTGATTTTTTCTTTTATCTCATTTAAATGGGGAGAGGAAGGGAGACTTTCTTAGTGGCAGGTTAGAAAGGTGCTTTGCTGGCTGATTCTGCACCTATCTCACAAAACTTCTGGGTTCATGAAGCAGCACTGAACACAAAGGCAGAGGAAACCTGACAGCTTCTCATGAGCCCCACCTGCTTAACCCAAGACAAGTACAAAAAATAGTCCCACCAAGGTTTTTTTTTTTTAAGGGGAAAAGGAATAGAGCTTTTCTGTTACAATTTACAACATGAGTCTGCCCGGGGCTGTACCAACACTGCTCAGGTAGCAAATCCAATCTGCAATTAGTTACCAAAAGATTGCAGATCCAGGCTTTGACTGCAGGCATCCATGAGGAACCAAACATCCTCTTTGCCTCTTTGATCCAGTCCCTAAAAATAAGCAGGTGATGATAGTACAGTCCCACCTATTGTTGCCTTTCCTCATACAACAATCAGTCACTCTAACAGAATTCAATCTGATAAGCCAACTTTTATCCTCAACTTTTCTGGTTCAATTAACTTGTAATAACTAAAACTCTCAAGGCAGCTGAAAACCAGTCAGGAATGATCTTTCATGTACACTAACATCCGATTCCTGGGAAATGAACTGTAATTATTAAAAATAGCTTTCCAGTTGAATCCATATACTGACAGGAGGCAAATATACATTAAGAAGTTAATTTAAAAGTACTAGGGATATGGAACCACAAGCATAAATTGATTTATGTGAATTTAAATGTCCCTCTGCATATTATAGCTTGCTTTTACTGGTATGTGTGTAAAAAGATCTTACTATCAGTATTTTAATAATGCAAAGATGTAATCAAAGTTGTGCCACTTGAAAATTTGGAATTATTCATGTTAGTTATTGAGAAAGTAAGCATCACATGAAAAGCTCTATGGATTTTTATTTACTTATCATGCATAATATAGAAACAATATTGTTTATTCTATTATAATGAATATTATATATATATAATATATAAATTTCTATGTATGTATATTTTTATTGAAACCCCGCTTTGAGACTGGAAAAATACCAACACCCAGTTGTAAAATTGATGTCTTCCAGTAAGACCTTACAGTATAAATAGACAATAAAGACAAGGAATGGAAAAAAAAAATAATAAAGCCTTGCTATGAACACTTTATGATCTGAGGCACTGAGGGAGTAAAAGANTTTTTTTTTTTTAAGGGGAAAAGGAATAGAGCTTTTCTGTTACAATTTACAACATGAGTCTGCCCGGGGCTGTACCAACACTGCTCAGGTAGCAAATCCAATCTGCAATTAGTTACCAAAAGATTGCAGATCCAGGCTTTGACTGCAGGCATCCATGAGGAACCAAACATCCTCTTTGCCTCTTTGATCCAGTCCCTAAAAATAAGCAGGTGATGATAGTACAGTCCCACCTATTGTTGCCTTTCCTCATACAACAATCAGTCACTCTAACAGAATTCAATCTGATAAGCCAACTTTTATCCTCAACTTTTCTGGTTCAATTAACTTGTAATAACTAAAACTCTCAAGGCAGCTGAAAACCAGTCAGGAATGATCTTTCATGTACACTAACATCCGATTCCTGGGAAATGAACTGTAATTATTAAAAATAGCTTTCCAGTTGAATCCATATACTGACAGGAGGCAAATATACATTAAGAAGTTAATTTAAAAGTACTAGGGATATGGAACCACAAGCATAAATTGATTTATGTGAATTTAAATGTCCCTCTGCATATTATAGCTTGCTTTTACTGGTATGTGTGTAAAAAGATCTTACTATCAGTATTTTAATAATGCAAAGATGTAATCAAAGTTGTGCCACTTGAAAATTTGGAATTATTCATGTTAGTTATTGAGAAAGTAAGCATCACATGAAAAGCTCTATGGATTTTTATTTACTTATCATGCATAATATAGAAACAATATTGTTTATTCTATTATAATGAATATTATATATATATAATATATAAATTTCTATGTATGTATATTTTTATTGAAACCCCGCTTTGAGACTGGAAAAATACCAACACCCAGTTGTAAAATTGATGTCTTCCAGTAAGACCTTACAGTATAAATAGACAATAAAGACAAGGAATGGAAAAAAAAAAAATAAAGCCTTGCTATGAACACTTTATGATCTGAGGCACTGAGGGAGTAAAAGATTTTCCCCATAAGAAGCTTCTGACAGAAATAAGGATCAAGCCAGAGCTCCTAAAATGCAGTCTTGTGCTCTAACCACATGGCCAAAAATGTCAGTAAAATATTAAAGGTTTAGTAGGAAATGATGTTGTGAATTAACATGGAGAGTTGCTAATACAATAATTGAGTTCATTTTGCATGTTTGCTTTCCGAACTCCTGGGCACAGCAAAACTCTTCAGGGAGTGGGTGACTATGCCAACAAAAAGAGTTTGCAAGTGTATTTCAGGGACATCTTTTCAAATCACATGCTTTATTTTTTTTTCCTGCTGACTTTCCTGAAGGTAACTTAGTGGTGACATGCTATTGTTGAATGGTTTTCTATGAGAAAGAGAACAAAATAGAATCTGGATTAATGAAAAAATAATTTGCTTGAAGACTGTGTGCCACAGGAAATAAGACTGCCTCTTAGCAATTAGAAAGAGATGTGAGTCTGGAGAAAAACAAATAAAAATAAAAGAGAAGGATTCTGGAAGGTAGGAGCACCCCACAACTGTCAGTTCTACCACACCATGGGCTAAAACACAAATAGACACCATTGTGACTAACACTGCAAATTAAATGCAGCTGCCAAAACATTTCCTGGGTATGTTACATTTGACTCACGTTGCTGAAATGCTGTTCCAAACTGAGTCATGTCTTATGGACACCTCACAGATTAGCCCAAGCAAAAAGCATCACTAAAACCAGTGGTGAGTTGTACTAAAACAAGAAGATAAGTAAATGGAACCAGCGCCTGCCCCCTCTTTGTCACTTACACACACACAAAAACCAGAGCAAAGCCCACTGCTGCAGGTGAGCTCCCCATGGCTGTCAAACCATGAATCCTCTGTCCACACGGGCTGGAGCCAAGCCACATCTGAGCAAAGTCCCTGCCCAGCTTTCTCCTGACACATCAGCCAGTTTGCTCCTCAGGCTTCTCCTGGCTTTGGCTGTATACACCTTGAATTCCCCTCTATGGACTCCAAAACCAGAACAAAATTTTATGAGCATGAAATGGAAAGAAAAAAATTACAGGAAGCATTAAAAGGCTGGGAGTAACCAAACTTAAAATAATATTTTTTTCAGTTTGGTTACTGGGCTGGTAGAGTGCATTACTGTGCCTTCTGAGTACAGTGCTGAGAGTATGAAAGAAGTCCCCAGAATTATACAATAGAAGTGCAGGAGAAGGAGCAATGGAAACCAGATGTTGAAAAAAGGTACGATTAAGAGTATAATTTGTGGCACCATACAATTATCCTCCACAGTCTCAAGTCTCCCTTGCCTCACCAGGTCAGTGTAATACGACTGTCACCTATAAAAATCACAGTAATCTTGGTTTTACACATATCTCATTCCTCCAGGTTGTAGCTCTTTTCAGCCAAAATAACTTCTCTCACAGCATACCACAACAGGGATTGACTCCTCCTACATGCATCACTACCTTTCCCAGTTATTTTATGTTCAGTTTAATTTACAGAATTTTTGGAACAGAACAACACTAAAAACAAGCAGGTTTTTAGCGTTTGTAGCACATGTTTGTCTGTCTGACAGTGTACAAACAATGTAATTCTAAAGGGCCATATTTTCCCCAGCCTTTTATGCAGGGTTTCAAAGGGTTTCAGCTCCTCTTTACTCCCACTTTCTCACAGAAGAATCTGTCCTGTAAGTTGCCCACAAATTGCTCCTTGTAGAGAGCATAAAGCATCATACTCAAACAGTAAATTAATCTGAGTAACATCTTAAAGCCTGTGTGTTGGGAAATACTTTAGCAGTTATTTTCAAGCATTCCTCAGCTTATTTTTTTTTAAGTTCCTTAGCAAAGCCTCCTGTCTTAGAAATGAAAGGGGTTTTCAGTGGGGATAGGTTTGATGTTGACCCCTGCTTTTGGTGATTAACTGAAAGTTTTGTTTGTGAAATAATTTTGGGGAATTTAAGGAGAGCTCATCACAGAATTAGATCTGTTTCTGAGGAGTCCAGAAGTAGCATCCATAAATCATTGCAGGACACAATTCTGCAGAAGTGGCTGATGGGCCACCAAGCCCTTACAATGAGCAAGAAAAGAAACAAATCTGGTTTTCTCTTCAAGCTCAGCAAATAATTAAACCATCAGAGTTAAGGGAAGTGGTACCTATCATTGGAAAAAAAATCTATCTCAATCTTCTCTCATGTTCAAAAGTAGACATAAAATACATATAGATAGTTGCCACAACACATATAACCCATACTCATATGTCCTATGCATTTTCATAATTAACTAGAATTCCTAATACAAGCATACAATGGTAAAGAAAGCATACAGAATACTTTAATCAAAGCCTGATACAGGCTGATAATGGTCCTTAATTTTATAAGCAGTCTTAAGACATTTAATAAAACCTCTTACTCTTTCCTCCAGCAGTAACCAGAGCTTAACGGCAAAAATTATTAAGCTTATTGTAGAACCATTCAGTAGATTTAACACATTAACTTCTTTTGCATGTAAACTCACTCCAGCAGAAGAAAAAATGGGATTTGACATTATTATAACACCAGCCTTCTCCAACTCTCTCCAAAACTTTCTCTTTCTCTTTCACAAAAGTAACAGACTTGGCCATTTTCCTGCCTATCTTCTTTTTCCAGATCAGCTCTAGTCCTAGCACAAAACTTTGTGATTTCCATTATAAAAGTTCACCTTTTATCCTTACTACTCATGGTTTTTGCCTCACATGGTCTTTTGATGAATTACTTTAATAAAGTACTTTAATTTTTCCCCACTTCTCTTTTCCTCCAGTCTCTTGTGATTATACCTCTCCAAAGCCTTTTGAAATGTAAACAAGCTATAGAGTCAGAATGCCTTCCTTTCCACTGCTGCATGGAGTCCTTCCACCTACACTAACAAATAGTGCAGCATGATGTTCTTTAGCTGAACCTGTGGTAATACATCAAGTTTAAGGACATGATGTTGAAAAATCTCAATTCCAAAACATGGTAGGTTTTGATTATACAGGAGACATGCACTAAACTGGGTTTAATTTCTGTATATGATAAAAAGCTCATTAAAATATAGAAATTAAAACCTCCTAAACAGGTGGAATTTCCACTTACTGTCACTCATAGGGATGTAGGTATCTGCATGTGTATGTAGAAGTGTATCACATTTTAATCAGCCATGGTTCCTCCTGGCAACATGAGAATTTATTACAGAGAAATGCATGCTCTCAGACTGACCATCAATCTTTAACCAATGTCATAAGTTACTGCTTCTTCTTTGGTAGAAGAAAGGAAAGTTGCTCTTGGCATTTGTTCTTAATTCTCGTTTTATGGAGGTCCAGTATCCAAAAATGCAAAGACTTTTCTTCTTCCTCCTTTGATTATAGGGTAAACTCTATTACATCCATATTTGCATCTTCTCCCCTATCCCATATCAAATGTTACAGCTCAAATACATCTCTGACAGAGATGTGGTCTCTCAGTCTTCTAAAGTGAATTATTAGTCAACTATTCTTTTGTGGAAGGAGGGGCTTTTTGTTATTTGACATCTGGCAGTCATTTAAAGCACTAGCAACTCCTCATTCAGAACACTACACATCTCTGATTTGCTTTCAATATTTTCTTGGTCTAAATGCCACCCTATTGCTTTTCTTGGCAAAAAAAAAAAAAAAAATTCTGTTGGGTGGAGCTAGATTTCCACTGCTAGATTTTCACTTTACTTCATTGTATAACAGATCCTTTAGAACTACCTAATGTGCAAAATCTGTTGTTTATACAGATCTGCAGCTGGCTTTGTCCCAGTTGCTCGAGAGTGATATCTAAACATAAAATAATCTCTGTATAAACTGTGGGTTTGTAAAATATGTAAGCACTCTGTGTTTGTTCAGCCCAGGTCACTCGCTGAAAATGAAGGTTATGCCTGGGTGATAACCATCAGATGCCTGTTCAGAAGGGAATCCAAATTTTTCCAAAGTTTCATTATGCTCAAGTCACAAGGACGTGAGATGGGGACAGGTTGGGTAGAATTTTAAAGCATGCCATCAGCACATGCAAAAACTTACCAGGGTAACTGCACTTCCTTGAGTTCTGTGACGTGAAGTCAAGTAAAGTAAACAACATTTAAAGACATACCTAATTATGAGATTGCACCCTTGGAGTCATTAGAGCTGCAATCAGGAACAATGTCTCTTTTCTGCTCCCACAGAGCAATGATCCTGCTCTAATGATCCTGCTCTAATGATTAACTGCTGCTGAAGGGTAGCACAAGGTAAGGTTAGAACAGTTTTCAGGCAATGAAATACATGTGACTCCTGAACAACACAGCTTATCACATTAAGGGTCCTGTCTTGCAAAAAGTGAGTAAAGCTGTAGTTATTTCAGTTTTGGTACAGGGTAAAAAAAAAATTCAGCTATAAAATTCCACTCTGACATTGCATTTGGGGTTTGAGGAGTTAATCTTAGGATAGCAGAAGCATATTATTTACATCAAGGTTTAGAAAAGCATCTTTCTGTACTAGGAGAGACTGCCATGTGAAAGCTAAGCAAAATATCACCTGAAAAAAATGACAGATAGGGTCTAGTTTTAATGCCTGCTTTATAGGAAAACCAGCTAGAAAGGTCATGATTGATAAAACTATTATTTTAGGCTTTTCAATGCTTTTTAATCAGATATAATGAAATATATCACCCCTACTTCAGCTATGTAGATTACCACTCAGTATAGCTCACTGTTCAAAAATAGCACATCCAGCTTGGCTAAATGAATAATTTCCTTTCTGATCCCTTCCCATAATCTCCTGCAAGCTCCAGAGACCAGAATCTCCTCTTATGGAGGTGCCACTGTCTAAAATTCAGGGGCCCATTTCCTTAGTACACCCCATAAATGAATGTGTCAACACAGCACCCTGCAGTGGTATAACTCCATGTGCTGAGCTCTGATGTGGAGTTTGTCTTTCTTCCGAGTTACCCTGGGACTGGGTATATTCTCCTCAAAGCCTTTCCCTCCAAAACCCCCTCCTGCCACAGAGTGTGTCCACTACAGCAATGAAAATGTTTGGGTGGCATTGGGTCATCAGCATGATCTTGTGGAAGTTTAACATATTCATTCATATAATAAACCCCTGAGATTCCTTGAAATTTATCATTCTTTGAATCTTCAAATAATCTTTCCTTTTGCCTACCTGAATATTGAAAAGATCAGAGCACAGCTGTTCTAATGAAGAACTTCAGATTACTTTGCGCCAATCTTCTCTTCCAAGTTCCACCACTCCAATCCTCTTAGTGTCCTTCCTGAACTCAAATTTTTGCACATTAAATTATTTCAAAATATTCTGTGTAATCATTTGGAGTACAGGGGATTTAACCAAAACCTCAGACCACGCTGGCTCAGTAATGTCAAGGTTCAGGTGTGTGTGTTCAGGAGCTGTTTTCCCTGAGTGCCGGAGCTGGGAGCAGGGCAGAGGTGTGCTCTCCACAGCAAGTGTGGCTCAGGTAACGTGCTGCTAACCCACTGCAGCTTCACTGTTCTTTTAGCCAGCCCTTCTCCTGTCTCTAGTAAGTTATGGGGCAAGGCAGTGCATTGCTTGTCTTTCTACAGCAATCATAAACAGTATTTGTTGCCTTTACCATTGAAACTTGTTTCCCACGCTCTGTTTTTTAACTTTCCACAAAACGATACCCACAGGGTGCAATGGCTTCATTCCAATAGTTCATCTGCACCTATATTTGCAAACCTGTGGGATAAGGTATTGATCCCTCTTCTATGTTCTCTCACCTGCTGGAGTGATTTGCTCTTGAGGGAGCAGGAAGCTGAAGCTGACCCAAATTTTCTTTCCATTTCCCAGTTAGGTTCAGAGTCAAGGTTACTTGAGTGACAATAACTATAATTTTTACTGTGTCATAAGCTTATTTTTGGGGGTTTTTCCTAAAAGCTTGCTTTTATAGGATTTGAAATACTACAGCATTTCTCTAAGGATTAATTCAGGGGGTAGAAAAGGCTGAGGCAATAAATAAATTGTCTCAAAAAAAAAAAAAAACAAAAGACTGGAAGAAAATGTCTCGTT
>VXAX01003271.1:1269946-1300943 GCA_013399835.1 Leptocoma aspasia | reverse complement strand
AAATTTTCTAAAAAAAAAAAAAAAAAACCAAAAGACTGGAAGGATATGTCTCGTTTAACCTAGGGAATTTTGGGATCAGGTAGATTGTTTCTTAGTGAATAAGAGAGTCAAGATTACAGTTGAGTTTCCTCTTTGACTATTTCTAATGCTCTCAGGTGGGTGTGGTTAATTCTGTGTTTTTAGTTCATTTCTTCAGCCAGCAGCTGGCACAATTTCAAACAACAGAAAAATATACAACTCTCAAACAAAAATACAAGATTGACCATGATAATCAACACATAGCAAAAATAATTGGAGTTCAGTGCTTGAATCAGAGAGAGAGCAGCATCCTGCCATGGCAAACGTGCCTGTTGGGACAGCTGCTGCACCTGACAGCCTGGCTTCTGCCAGCTCCTGTCTGCCTCTTCTCCCCACAGCCCCCGAGCCCCCTCTTGCTGCCCTTGGAGCTGTGATCTGTGCCTGTTGAGAGGGGGCCAGGCCATCTGCACCAGTTCTGCAGGCTGCCTTTGCAGAAGTGCTCAGCCCTCACAATGGAGCCCTGATTTTCCAGAGGCTCTGGCACCTATTCAGCCATCTCACTGCAGCATCCCAACATTTTCACAAGTGCTTGGCCATGAGCAGTTCCTGTTGACATGAAGCATGTCTGTGTGCTTATCTACAGCTGTCACCTCTTCTGCAGGTCCTTCAAGCACCTCCTTTGCTGGTGGCTGTGTCAGCACAATGACCTATCCCATTGTCAGGCACATCTTCAGCCTGTGAGGTCCCACACAGGGGAGAAGTCAGAGTCCCAGCAGCTGCTGGGCTCTGCTCTGCCTCGCTGGGGTCCTGCCAGCAAATGTGGCACAGCCCCAGGTGCAGGGCAGTCCCATGGATCCCTCACAGAGCCCTGGTGTTATGGATGGAAGGTTCCAGGACTCTTCTCCCACTGCTCTCAAATGAGTGAGCCAGATCTCAGGATAGGAGGGGGGAAAGAATGCAAGGTTGAATTCTTATGTGTGAATCACAGGCTCAGCATTTCACATGTACAGTGGGTCTGTAAACAGCAGAGACAGGACCAGTTAAACGCTGACTGCCTCTAACCAGTTGCACCTTTGCTCTTTGTAGAAAGACTTGATGGCATTTTGAAAACGGTTGTTAACCTTGAGGTGAGATTCACAACAAATTGTCCACATTTATCCTCTCTTTGCAATGCTCCATGAAGATTTTCTTCAAGCTTGTAGCATGGATGTAGCACACAGGGCTCTCTCCCCACATTTCTGAGCATTGCTCAGATAAAGGCAGCTTCCCCAGAAACTAATCTGGATGGAAATATTCCTGTTTTGTAAATATTTTCCCTGTATTTGTTAGGAGTGATATTGCCACCTACCTAAACAGAAGCACAAGGAAGTAAAGCCAAATTCCCTACTTCTCATAGGCAGAATGGGCATAGGCCACTACGTTGCTGTTTAGAGAAAATATTTTCCTTACAAGTGTGTCCCTCCTAATGTTCCCTTCAAACTGCAATTAGCATTGGCTTGGTACTTCAGGTATAATGATGATTTCCTTTCATGCCTTTTCACCATGCACTGTGGTTAGGAAAATGCCAGTCTGACTCACAAGAAATAAAGAGAATGCATGGATCCACTCTGAAAAGAGGACCAGGAAAGTGGATATGAAGGTAAATCTATTGTAAAATCCCACTACAATAACTGAACCACGCTGTAGGACCCAAAGTCTGCTGAGGAGCAGAAATACTAAACTACAAGACATAAACAACAAGATCACCAAGTCAGCTGAAAAAATCTAAACCAATTTTGTCTTCTAAAAAGCTATTTACTTGCCTTCATCTTTGCAATTTCAAAGGTTATCCTTTTGTACCATAAGTTAAAGAAACCTTTTTAAAATGATTAATCTGACAGTGTCATTTTTAACTTTCACAACATCCCATGCTGTTATGACAAACAGTGCACAGTTCAAATAAAAGGAATGTTTCTATCAAAGCATTCCACACAAAGAATACAGAGCCCAGCATGGAATAACTAATGGCCCAAACTACAGCAGTAGTGTTTTTTAAAGTTCTTCAACCCAAGATACATTCAGGTTTATCAAGCTGTGATCAAAATCTTTTCTATGCATACAGTGTCCCTCTGACTTAATACTTGACTTTTTTCTAAGCATATCACATAGCAACACAGAGGTGGAGTTTTTTAAGGGTTCTGCATTCAGCAACATCAAAATATGGCTTCAGAAATGCCTTTACTTGTAGCACGTATTTGCTGATTATTGTTCAAATGGCCACTAAAAAAGGGTGCAGATTGAAAAGCAATTATCGAGGACGGTCCTTTCAGGATGGCCTGCTTGAAAATAGCCATCAGTTTGAAGGAATTTGGAGGGGCAAGTATCTTTCAGGGTGGATTATAAAGGATAGGAGGCAGGAGCCTGAGTAACAGAAGGAGGCTCTTCATGCAAGGAATTGCTGGGTCATGTCATGCAGGTCCCTGACACCTGAGACTGTCCTGCCAAAATCAGCTCTACAAATTCAATTTATTTTGGTAGGAACATAAGGTAATTTTGTCATGTAAAGCCTTAAAAATTGAAAAATATTCCTTGATGTTGTGCTTAAGCTTATTTTCAGACCATATGGATGGTAGGTCAAATGCTAGAGCTCCACTCTTGGCTCTGGTGCCACATTACCTTCCTAATGTGCTCAGCTGTTTCGCTGAAGAAAAAGGAAGCAATGATCACCACTACTAAATAACCACAAAACATGCAGATGCTCTTCCTTGAAATATCTTCACTCTTTTTTCTCATGACATGCTCACTTTCTACCTGTGAAGTTCTGAAGGTTTATCCAAATCCCAGTGAAATCAGTCAATTCTATTTCATCTCAGGGCCTATTTCTACTCTGACTAGCAGCACTTCAGTAGAAAAAATTAGAGATTCACAGCACTACAACGTGTCAAACGAAGTTCTATATTTTTAGCTGTTCAATCATAGTATCTTTTCAGCATTAAAAAGAGCAAAAGAAGTAATAAAGTTTTGCTAAAACTAATATAAGAGAAAGGGGACTTAAAGAAAATGGGTTTAATTATTGTTTGTGAACACATATAACACCAATATTTTGCTTCCTTACTTGTTTTTATAACCAGTTCTACAAAAACAGAATCAGGAAATGAAGTTATGGATTCCAAAAGAGGAAGTGGCAAATAGACTCAAGCTGCAGATAATTTCTTCTCTGCATTATTTTTCCTCACTTCCCCTCTCCCAGACAGACAATTTTTTTTATGCTGGAAATCATTCCAAAACAGGTCAAAGAGATCACACACTACTGCACTATGACTTACTAAAAGAAGGAAATGTTCATTGCTTTGTTAATATGTTATTGCAAGAAATACCTTTCCACTACAGCATTAAATCAAGAATTATCAGAATTGTTTTCTTACTGTCCTGATGCTCAGGTAGAGAGTGGTTCAGCTGGCCAGTAGATAACTCCTGTTAAAGAAAGCTGCAGTGGTGCCCTACCAGCATGTCATTCCAGACCTGCAGCAGCTCTGCACTACTAGAAAGTGTCCCACAAGTTTCTGTAAGTGTTTTAGGCCACAAGAAATCTAAATGTGCAAAAGTAATCCCTTGCCTGTGGTTTTAAAGACAATGGCATTTCAGACAAAATGAGTGGGTATAAGGCTGACTGATGACTTCTGGGAACTTACACAGTCTGGGGAGCAGAGGTGAGCTCAGGTGACGTTTGGGTGCAAGGAGGTACTGAGGAGGTGCCCGGGGCAGTCAGAAATCACTTGAGACCACACTTGAGAGGGTACATGCTCTTGCTCTTGCCACATGTTCCAGGCAAAGCCATAGAGTGATTTTCAGCTAGAAACTCCTCCCCATATCACTCTACCAGCGTTTGTAGTTGACCTTCCCCAGATTCAATGTACCCTCTATTCTTTCTGCTACAGGAAATAAATGAAATTTACCCCTGTGCCAGCACATGAAAGGATGTGTATTTTCTTTCACAAGTAGTGAAGCCTTGGAAAGGAAGGCTGGATATTCAGGATCCTGGAAGCAATCCAGAAGGAGGACATCTCCTGAGGCTAATGCAATTATGATTCCATTTTGGCTGGCTGTGCGAGGAGAAGGGATCATCTAACTCTGAGGAATACTAGGCAGAGGTTACAGTCTGTACAGCACTGGGTCAAGTCAAACACTGATTTTGTTAGTCAGTGAATCTGTGTAGGAATAGTTAGAAAAGAGGGGTAGTCCTGACACTGATGAATCTGCAATCAGGGCGAGGGCTGGGAGTTCAAACACACAGTGTCAGGCTCTGGCACAGAGACCAGCTGCATGGGGACATACCTCTGCATTTCTGCAGAGCAGCTTGCTGAATCAAAGCTGGGGTAGTTTATTTCATGGATTATACATGTATTTAATTAAATTTCTAGATAAATATTTGTAGCAATAAGTTTTTGAAGTACTGCAAAGTTACATTGTATTAAACATTTATTGCAATCTTATGAAATATTCCTTGTGTTAAATATTTACTGTTATTTTCAAGATATTGGAATTGAGCTTATTATAAACATGGCACAAATGCAAAGCCATCTTTCTCAGAGCAATATACTTCCTGAGTTGCTTTTAGACTTATTTCCTGATGGATATTTGCCATTAATGTACTATGACTTTTTCCTTTATGAAAAAAGGCTCTAGCTCAAGCTAAGAGAAAGTTGTAATTTAAAAGATAGTTTCCACAGTGCTCAGCATTCTCACAATAATAACAGTTTGTCCTTTTTCTTACTGCAGCTACTCTATTAAATATTTATATTGATGTTTATTTTGTAAACAAAGAAACTGAATTAGGCTAACATAGGAAGAGCCCATGATGTGTTTTAATATCTATATTTGTTTTATGCCTACTTCTTGTGGCCTTTTATGCAATTGATTCAAAGGATGGTGTTAAATAATAAGTAACATTTTTAAAACTATATGAAAATATTTTTGTTTATTTGTTGAAGAAGATCAATTTTCTTAAAAAAATAAAAACTAGAAGTACATACTGTGGAGAACATCCAGTCCTTAACTATTTTATATGCAGTAAAGGTAGTGAAATTACTAGTAAATATTTGGTTTTCTTGAAGCCAGTATGATTGTCACAGTGTCCTTTGGAAATTGACCTAAAAACCTCGACACGTTAAGACCGGAGAAAGCAAAAGGCTTTTGGTCTGAAATTTTTTGTGATATTTTCTTCCTGATCAATAATTGAATAGTCCAGCCAACTTGAAGGTGCTGTTTGTAGGACAACCACTCACATTTACTCAGTTCATTATGTTTCTGAGGTTATCCTGGGATTTCTAGAAAGTTTGTTTCCTATAAACTCTCCTGCTGCTTGCAACTGCACAAAACAGTTTGTTCTGGCTGGGGAGCACCTGGGCTGTGTGCTGGGGAGGGTATTAGGGAAGAGTATTCACCTGACCAGACTTAGAGCCCTGGGATTTGTACACATCAGTTTCTCTGGCATCTTTAGCACAGCAGGGTCTTACCGTGACAGGGGTAGCTGCTCTGCATCCCTTTGACATCAGTGCTAACACAGTCACCACTTCACAGGGCCTTATAAAATGTCTGGCCATTCTTAATCCACAGAGCACTTAGAAGGTGTCTTGCTGCCAGTTTTCTCAGTCATCCCCTTGGTGCAGGTCGAAAGGTTGGCTCTTTTTTTTCCTGATTATCTGAGGAATCTGACACTAAAAAGGCAAAGGAAATAAAAAATCAACCAAGAAACGCAACAAGGACAAACTGAGGAACTGAAGCATTTATTATTCTTCAGATAAGGTCGGTAAAGACTATCAATGCACCAACTGTTATCAGAGAAAAGGTGCTTGTGCTTTCCTGTGTGGTTAAAGCTGTCAGAGCTCGGGACATAATGCACATTCCTCAAGCTCAGTTATCAACACAGCTCAGATATACTTGTATATTTTTATGTTCCTACTTTAGCATCATAGTGGTCTTTTGCTGTACATTCTTTAGATTTTACAAGCATCTATTGGAAGTGTCAAACATTAGTTTAATGTTCTTAGATCTGTGTTCCTTCTCTTTTCAATCTGATGCTTAGTGAAGTATCGAAACTGCAGTTACATGTTTCTCCAAAGCTGACTTGAAAGAGGAAAATTAAACTTTAAAGATGTACCAAACCAGGGATGAAATAAATTGCTCCAGAATTAGCATACACCATTTTTCAAGGTCTGAGATAAAGACAGTCCTTGTGTACGATGTACATTACCTGTATGCCTACAAAACTCTTACATAAATGCTTTCAAAAACAATAACAAATTTTTTATTCAGTGAGCAGTAAGAGATGTGAAATGTCTCTTTTTGGGAAGTTAGAATAATGGTTGCCTGAAAATCCTGCATACCTAGAGAAGCAGACTCGAGGTTCTTACAAGTCCCTTGGTACAAAATTCAAGTAATTTAAAGGGGAATTTCAGTGAATGTTCTCAGCATCACTGTGTGCCATATTTATGCACATTCAACTATGTGTGTAGTTTCTAATTAATTCATAATTAATTATCCCTTGTTGTAAAATGTTGTTTGAATTCCCCAAGTACTTGTTGATGGCAGTTGGTTCATCTTGCTCAGTGTTGTCTTTGATGCCATTTTGCTGGATTCCACTAAACTAACTGAAGGCCCATTTCCCATTAATATAGAAGTCAATCACAAGGGCTTCATGCACCATCCAGTGAGAGAGCATCATAATCTTCTAAAATAAGAATAATGGATTGGGTTTTATGGTGTCTTATGTGTTTTTGATCCCCACAGAATCCTTGGGAAGACCTAAAGTCCTACTTCTACCTTCAAGCACTCTTTTGCTTGTGTCCCAACTTGCCAAAGAAATCCTTCTTCTTTTAAAAAGAACCTTTAGGCTAAACCAGAAATCTGTCCAACAGGAGTTAGCAGACACCACTTGCTCTGTATAAAATATGAAGACAGAGGATTTTCCCCAGCTGAATGAATGCTACAGAAAAATATATAAACAAGATCATAGGCATTGTATAGGTAAGGCAGAGCACATTGGCAAGATGCTTAATTTGTGTTTGTACAGTGTTTTATAAATTATTTATAAATAAGATTCATTTCTTTCCAATGACTATCAAACAAGATTTTTTTAGCAATCTGTAATCTTTAGTCATTCAAATATAGCCATTGCTTCTGAAGCAAAGCCAGTTTTACTATGGAAAAAAGTGCCAGCTTAGTTCTTGAAGGTACCTCTCAGATTTCAATAATATCCTTTTGTTAAAAAAGGTATCCATCCTGGTCCCATAGACTTGACTCACCTAGCAGTGAAATGAGCCTTATCACGTTGAATTCATCAGTTAGTTTCAAGGTCTGATCAGGAAAAAAAACATTGCTGAAACTAACATGAACTGGCCTATAAACAAGGAATTCTGATCCTGCTCTAAGGTCAAGACACTCCAGAAACATTAGAAAAAAAAGTATGAGCTTTGGCTTGAAACTGGTCTCTGTCCACTGAACAAGGACTTCTGGTAATTCCTTGCTATTTTAAAGTTCAACAACAGCCTCACTGACGAGCCTGGTATGTTAGGAGCAGTATCAGTCATTTGCTTTAGTTACACTTTATTCTCATCATCTTCACATGAAACAGCACAGGACCACCCACAAACACTTCAATATATATCATGCATGAATGTTAAAGCAATCCACGGCATAAATTGAAATATCAACTTGTGATCCCAATCTTTACGCATGGATTCCATTGACTGACAAGTTTAGGGTTTGGGGTTGTTTTACTATTTTGTTATCCATGTAAAACCACAAAGTTTCCACATGTCCTCATTATTCGTCTATTGGAAAAAACCCACATAATTATTGAAATATAAATTTCATACTACATATTTCCATCAAAATCTAATTCATGAGCTAAAAAATATGCAATGTGTTGCTGAGGTTCTTACCTTGCAGAGCACACACTTCAGGCACTTCCAGTCCCAGGGATACACACTCAGCCTACCAGAGAACCAAAGGGCACAGCAGGAACTTGGATCTTTTCTAGAATTTGAGACAAACCTGAGAAAACAGTCAGGGCACTGATGTACAGGTAATTTACTCCATTTGGAGTGATGGGATCCTGGGGGACTGGGGAACTAGAAAAAGATATGTAAGCACCAAACATCACACTAACTTGTCTTTATGACAAGTCTAGGTCCTTGAACTTTTGACTACAAAAGTCTGAATTCATGGCTTTATACCATCAAATATTTAACTTTTAACTTTTATTGTTTTGTCTTGATGCATAAAAAGACAGACTTTTTGGTAGTTCTGCTTTCTTGGATGCATTGGCACAATTATTAAGGTCAGTTATAAATCTCTCATTGGTTAAGCCTTGGACAAGGATCTTTCTACCCTGAACAGAGGAAGTTTCTCAATAGGGAGAAGACACAGCCCCTTCTCAGGCAGCCCATTATCCCGATGTAGGAAATAAAGTAACTTGCTAAATAAAATAAAAATGCTGTAAATTGTCTTCAAACAGATTCCTGAAATATACTTAAAGATAAAGGGGGCCATACTTTGTCCTGCTGTATTCAGAACATATCGATGAATGGGATGGCAGGATTTATGCAGACAAGTATTTTTACATATATTTGTTTTAAACTTTACATGCTTAATTCTCCTTTTGGCTCATTTTACAGTGAATTGCAGAAGGAAAAGTCAACTCCAGTGATAAATTGCATAAGATACAATGAAGAGTATTCAGTCCAAAAATGCTAATAGTGAAACCACCATGTTCCAAACACTTCTGTAACTAAGCCTCAAGGAAACAGCTCTTACTGAACAATGTTGTTATTCAACATCAGACTCAGCATCAGAAGCATTGGCAGTCAGGCAGTTCCTGCAGTGCTGATGTGCTGATAAAGTCATTCTTGCTTTTGCCTGGGCCAGGGCCCTAAAATAACATCACTGGCACTCAGAGGTAAACTCGTGACTGTGAAGGTAAAAGATAACACTGTACCTACTATATCACAAATTTCACCACCAGTCACTTTATGCACTCAAAGTTCAGCTTCCCCATAAAGGAGCCAACAGGCAGAGCACTGCTCTCGATTCACTTATTGCTTCCCAGTAGGTCCCAAATAAGTATGACACACTCCTATTGTCTTTCTCCTTAGTCATGAATCCTGTCTCTTTCCTGCAAAAGGACAAGGAAATAATATACTGCCTGTTGTGTAAACAACTGCCAGGTAGCTTTGCCTGATCCTAACAATGCTTTAGGAATAAATTTGTTCATCCACTCTAGACAACATATACTACTGGCAGTCTTACAAAGGCTTGTGATATGAAAAACTTAACGACAAGAAACACAGCTAACAGTGAGATTACATTAGCTTGAACAATGTTTTACATAATCCTCAACTGCCTGATCTGATATATTAGACTGTGATTTTCAGAAAATACCAGATGTACCCTTTTACCCCCAAACTAATTGCTGGTATCTCTTTTGAGAGCAATCAAAATTCACCTTGCACAAGTCAGTTTAGAACTGAGATACCAGTACTAGTGTGAAAACTATGGTGCTCCTTTTCTGAGATCAGTAGAATAAGGCATATAAAAGAAAATTTCACAGCTTAAGAGAGCTCATTAATGCAGAAAATTACTGCAGTTCAATTGTCCTAGTATTTTCCCATAAAGTCCTCGATCTGATGGTGAGGAGATACTGAGGACTGCTTAGTTCAGAGCTGACTAAGAAATGTGATGCTGTCTAGAGTCTTTCCAGAAGCTGACTGGACAACCAACCTTTCAAAATACTTAGAAGAAAGACAACTGCTAAAAATACTTCTCAAGTTTTCTTTCTTAACTGAACAACGTCTAAGATAAATATATGTCATACACATAAAATAAAATCAGAAACAGAAAATAAGGGTGAAGAATGAGAAAGAATTTCCTAAAACTTTCTGTCAAGCTGCTTTACTCTGCTTTTCCTGTAGCACTCAGTCTATGGTTCTGCATCTTGAACTATGGCACTTTTCAGAACACTAACCTAAAATGATAAAGGTAATTAAAATACATTATCTCAGTAAAATGAGGTTTCTTATGTTTTGCATACATTGTGTCCTGAAATAACCAGTAAACTAAAAAAAAAAATTCTCTGCACTCTCTGCCCAAAAAAGTGTTCTTTTCTGTTAGCATCACTCAAGAGAGATAACTGTGCACTTGACTGAGCATTTAATATCAGGTAAGTTTTTAAAGTTTTCTGTTGCAGAGAAGAGATTGCTCAGAAAGTTTCATCATTGCAAAGATGCATAACTACATGAATTACTCACCAGCAACAAGAAAGGGGGAAATGTTGGGTGAAATTGAATGAGATAGAGCAATAGAGGGGGAAAAGGAAGATGCTGGAAGATAAACAAGTGTTAAAAAATTCTGCTTGCTGCACACAGGGCTTCAGAGCCAACCCCTGCAATACCGGCAGCAGCATAACAAAATCCTGCACCTGCACCAGTGTGGAGGAAAGACTGCACTCTACACTGGAGCCCAGGCTCAGCCAGAGCTATCCACCTTGATTCCAGACTTTTTAGCACTAAAAACAAGGATAAAAGATCATCTTAGACAAATAAGAGAAACAGAACTTTATTCTCAGCTGAGTTTAGGGAGCTCTGTATAGAAATGGGTAGAGGAGACAGAGAGTATGTTCTTGCTGGCACAGGCTGGGATTTTGGGGCGGCTGCAGATGGTGCCTGGGCTGCTGCTGGGTGCAGAGCACACACATCACTCCTCCACGGGGCCCTTGATGCTGCCCCAGGAGCCCTGTGAGCATCTCACTGCCTGTGTTTCCCAAAAAGGCAGAAAACACACCAAAGCAGGTGCTGGGAGATGAGTTGATGCTCCATATCTCAGGATTGCTTTTAATAAGAGCAGACAAGGCGGGGGAAGAAGGGGGGCAGGCTGTGAAGGGAAAATCACACAGCTAATTGAGGAAAAGATTTCCTTTTAATGCTAAATAACCTTGAAGAAACACAATGCCAGTTTAGCTGATGATAACACTAAATGCTGCTTAAGGGGAGGGAAAATAGTTGTAAATACAAAGTGAGAGCAGTGAAGTTCAGGGCAACTCGAGATCAGGAGCACACAATTTTAAACAACTGCAGTTCCAAGATAAAAGCAGCAATGTAATGAGACAAGAAAAAAAATTCAAAATTGTCCTCTATTGCAAAACACTAAGCATGAAGAGGCCCTTAGCCTGCTCATGAATAAGTCTTCTTCATGCCTGCCACATGCTGCTTGGTGGCAGAAAAACCTCATCTAGCATAAGCTGAACAAAGATGCATGCAAAAAGACAGACTTAGGGGAGTAAGTCCAATTCTATAAAAAGGAGTGAAGATTCATTTGAAGTGCAATAAGAAATACCAGAGAGAACATAATTTCTCTTATGATGAGCAGTAGAAATAACAAAGCTGTTAAGGGGAAAGGTATGTATTCGGGAGAAGTAAATAGTGGAGTACATAAATGATAATGCATAAGGGAGGTGGGAAAAGCTACTTATGTGTCCTAACCCATGTAAATGTTTCTATATAAGCACAAAGCAGACCTTCAGACCTCAAGTGACATTTTTGATAATATTCAGATTACAAAAGACATTTAGAATTTGATGGATAAAAATGAAATATAAGAATATAAATCTAATAATTTGTCCAGCTCTCTGAAATTTATCAGTGCATAAGTTGAAATACTGTACCTAGCATAAATTAATGTGACACTAAAATATTACACAAATTAATATTTTGCTATGATGGGTAAGCAAATCTACAGTTTCACTGAAATGGATTGTTTTCCATTAGCTTTACTTTTTCTTAGTAAATGAATAAAGGCACTAGAAAACTGCAAGCTCAGACACTTTAAGACGTTATTAACCACACAATTACTTACGGTATTTGTGAAGAAACGAGAAGAGACATCCATAGAAAATGCCACATAACCTTAAATTATTCCAACACTTACCTATATAGTCCATCTCTCTCCAACACCACATTTAGTTAGATTTATACCTGAAGTACAGTAATTCCAAAAGCTTTTAATTTCATTGTGTTGCATAAAATTAGTTGCAGTGCTTTTCATCATCTCATGTTATGCATGATGGAAGGGGACAGACACAGTATTTAAAATGCTGACTGAATAAACCCCATGAGTTATTACAGCCACATATCGCAGGCAGAAAAGAAAAGTAGAGCTAAGACTGAGAGACCTTATTCAGACTTAATTTTGGAGACTGTAATGCAACATGTCTTATTTGCAGCTGTAGAAAAAGGCAAGATATATGTCTTCCAAACTTGGCACCTGACATACTGGTCAAATCCCTAGAGATGAGCAAAGGGATTTTTTGGAATGAGATTATCAACATATTTAATGTCCTGAATCTGTATACATCATAAGAATAAACTTCAGCATTTCAGGGATTATTTAAAACATCTGGTCTCTCCTTTGGTTTGCAGAGTCCACGTTTGCCTTCCAGTTGTTGATCACAAACACCCAGAGACATGGGAGCTCCAAACCCCAGTGCCAGGGCAGTGCTGCCCACGCTGGGCTGGCTGGGGGGACACGGACAAAGCCAGTCTTTGCTAACCAAACATTGCAAGAGCCATGAAAGACAGTGGGGGCTGGGGTGGAGGAGGAAAGTGCTCCAAAATAGCTATTTCAGTAAAATATATGGAGTTCCCACAGATTCAGAATTAACACATTTAACTGTCTTTTTCCTATGGAATTTTAATGATTACACTTTTACAAGCTCTTGTGACTCATAAGCAGCATTACTACATATAGACCATATCATACTACCAAGTCAAGTTGTTATGATGTTCCACATTAAATCATTAAAAATAAATGCAGCTGTTCTTTCTTGCTGCTTGATACAACTCGTTGAGTGTCTTCTTTGTGTATGGGAACAAACTACTATCAGATTTATATTTCAGAGTTACACAATAAAGAATTTATATCTGTAAATATAAATGAACAAATTTATATATATATTCTGCCACAGACAGCAGAATATATATATATTCTTTTTCTCATCACTAGTGAGGGGGAAAAGAATACCAACAAGTTTTTGAATCAAAAATTTTTAGGTTAGTCATAATATTCATGCAGGATGTTGTACATTCTGTTCATTACACATTGGGAAAAGGCTGGTGAATCCAAGCGTCATTAGACTTAGCAATAACATTGTAAATAGTAACCCTTCAAAAATTATTATAATAGTAAAAGCAGAAATAAGAGCAGCAGCCCTGTTTGCTTCATCCCAATCTACCAAAAAACCCCCACCAATCCATCTCAAGAATGTGAACATATAATCTGTCAAGATACAAAAGATCATGTCTAAATTATTGGTTTTGATCAATTTCCTTCTGCAGCAAGAAATCTACAGCTTGTATACATTGACCAAGTCCCACAGGTCATTCATATTTACAATTCTTTTTTCTTAAGTAATGTCTCATCATGCACAAGTGATAAACGGCGCTTGTCAAACACCCAATTGGCAATTCACTTTTTGACTTTAAGGGTCACACTGCAAGCACCTGGAGTAAAATTCCTCAGAAAACTCCACCAGCCCTCTATTCCATCTTCTGTTACACTGGTGTAATTCAGACAAGGAGAAATCTAAATCTGTTCTGAGCAGTATGAAAACGATACTACTGTGAAACACCCACGTGCACCAAGCTCTGTTTAACAATCCGTGCTCTATTTCAGGGATTCATGGTGGGAAAAGTAATAGGGAGGGTGTCATCAATTATGAAGGTAATTCCAAAGTTATATACATGCCATAGACGAAGACCTGGCATCAGTATAACGCAGATAGCTATGCTGAATCTTGAAAAAAAGAAAAATGCCAAACTAGCATAAGCTGCATGTTGGTGGAAGGTTGTCACTAACCTCATTTTAAAGGCCGATACCTGCAAAGCCTGAACTTTCCTTGATAAAGGAAGCTATGGAGCTTAAATTGTGACCTTTTGGGGCATTTTTCTTATAAAGGTCACTATTTTGTGACAACACTGCAAAGTCAATTGGTTCATCTGGTCCCTTAAAATGCACTACAACTGATGTCACCTGGACCAGGGCAGGATATCTTTGTCAAATATTGTTAAAGTCCCACTGTTTTCTAGGAACCATAATTGATGAAGTGTGAAAGAACCAGTTCCCTCAATTCTGCCTGATTTCTCATTAACTCACTTCTTTGGCTGATTGGCAACTGCCCAGTTCAGCAGTGGTTGTGTTATCATGCAAAGTCAAAACCTACAGGCTGAGCTTGCCAAGAAAGGTTTGAATAAGGAGGTGGGAGAATGGGCAGAAAGGGCCTTTGTTCTACACCAAAATTAAATTAAACTAAAACATCAATGTCCCCTGAAAGTAAATTTTCTCCTCATGCCTTTCTCATAGAAACCTTCAATATTTGTGAAACACAACCTGGAACACAGGCTTTGCATGAGATGATTAGTTTTCTAAATTGAAAACAATTTTTTGTCTTTGTTTCTTCATTTTCTAATATTATTTCTAGCAGTAGTTCAACATGACAGATTGGGTATGTAAACTGAAAGGGAATTACAGATTTTCTCACTCCTGAAAAGATGTAAAACAAGTATTTCATGTAAAGAGTAACACTCATGGGGGCATAAATATCAGTTCTGTGAAGATGCACAGACAATACATTCAGGGAATTTGCTGTGTTACTAAGAAACCTCTTCATTAAAGGGACACATTTGTTTGGATTAGACTCTGCCAGTTGAACACAAAGTCCTCTTCCTGAGAAATCCCCTTCATTTCCTGACATTTGTAAAGTACTATAAAATGCTAATTGGTCTCATCAGCAAACAATTAACATTCTGTTCAGTTTTATTCTCGATGCAAAAATTATAATAGGAAATAAAATGTCATACAGAAAAGGGATAGCTGAAGACTCCAACAAGAGACGATCATACCTTCTTTTAGACGTTCAGTTTACCTGCATAAGACCAGGTAAACTGCCCTTCCAGATATCCACAGCCTGAGCAGCCAAAACAAACATTCCTGCTTCTGACAAGTTGACTCTGGTAAGCGAAGTCTGCTGCTGAAAAAAAAATTAATATTCTAATAAAAAAATCTGTCTTTGATTAGTTTTCTTTAACCTCTGTGTTCCTACCATTTCTTGCTAACCCACAGAGAGGCCTCAGCTGATCACCAGTTTGCTTCTTTGCCCCAAACTTTGCTTCCTCCTGTAATAAGAAGTCAGGTCTATCCTTTCCTCTCTCCACCACCAAACCTTGGAAAGAGAAGCCTGTCTGCTTTACTGTGTTTTAGTACAAGATGCCTTTCATAGCTCTGCTAGGCTAAATACAGCAGAGTTCAAGCACAACACGGTATTTGAATTAAACTAACATGTAAAAACATTTCTGGATAAAAAATACTTTATTGCCACCAATTTAAAACCATAAACATACTTTGAATCCAATTCAATATATTTCTTATTTGTCCCTTATTCTCTCTTGTTATTATTATTAGAAGGCATAAATTTCCAGCAAGGCTTGTGCTTGACAAGGCTCCATTATTTGCACATGACAAGGTTTATCAAAAACAGTTGGATTTTTATGAGGAGTCTTTTATGTTTCCTTCATAAAATATAAATAAATGAAAAGGATTAGATGGAGGAAGCAGAGTGTAATTCATCACCAATGTGAAGCAGAAGGAGCAGGCTGCAGATGGATGAACTGAAGAACAACATGGTGACTGGAAATCGTTCTCTCTCAAATGTCGGGGAGCAAAGACCATAATAAAAGAACATTGACTTTTCTTGCCTTTTCAAGGTGTCCCTAAAAGTACAAAGTACAGAATCTTCCTGAAATGCAAACCCACACACAAAGCAGTAGTACAGTTTTCCACTTTTTTGGCTGATTTTTTTTTCATGGCTACAGAGTAAATTAAAGGACCAAAAACTTTAAATTAAATTTGCTCCCTGTAGTTAAAAAACATTTAGGAGGAAAAAAAACCTTTTAAGGTGGCAGTGTCTTACTTTTTATCACCATTACCCTCACGTCAGTAGAAAAAAATCCATTAAATTGCCTTGTATTCCCATAAAAACTGGTGGTGGAGACAACAGCCCACATTTTTACCCAACCAAACCTAAAAAGTCATCCTGCAATCCTAAAGCAAGCCCATGGGCTTACTCCTGCCTGCCACATATGCCATGCCAAATGAAGGAACTCCAGGAACGAGGTTGTTCTCTTACACAAGGTAATGGCATATACAAATTAGGCACATGGTAATTGTGCTTATTTGGAAAGAATTTACAGAGCAAGCCACAAAAGTCTGATAAGCAAAGTGGTCACAAGCATCAAGTACTGAATGGCCCCAAAATCTATCTTTTCAAGCCCAGTCCCTTCTTTCCAGCACAACCAGATTTCTGTTTCTCTTGAAACTCTAAAATTTGGGTGTTCAGTTTTGTTCAATTCAGAATGAAAATATTTTTGCATATGGTAAAAATTCTAATGCTTAGTTTTAGTAAGGTGAATACAAAAGCCAACACACAAACAAAATATTTCAATATAGCAGAAAGTTAAGATACATTATCATCAAAAAAGAGTACAAATATATTTATAACCATGTCTTTATGCACGTTTTCCTACTGAATTTCATCAAGGACATTATGTTCTCATGGATCATTTCTCTTTTGGTGAAGCTTCAGTGAAAAACTTCTCAAAATGGTACAGTTTGAAGTGGGCATTTCCAAGAACTTTCCTGAAATAAAAGCTGATGGTCATTTGGGTGGAAAGCATGCAGTTCTTAGATGCAAGTGCTATGAAAATCCCTTTGAAGATGAATTATGAAAATACTATCTTACATTAAACCATTGAGGGGTTCTATGTATTTTTTCCAAAACAAGTAAAAAGACCCTCCCCTAAGCTGATCTCTTACTACCCGATAACCTTACCTATAAAAACTTCTGGTTTTTATCTATATGAGGTGTGTCTTTCTTCTCACACCTACACAGGACTCTGCCTGTCAGTACTAAATCTGTTTCCAGCAACAAAAGAGTCAAGGGAGAATGTCCGTAGAGACAAAGTGAATTATCCAGAATAACTATGAAAGCTTAAGTTAAAGTAATGGCTTACAGAATGATGCGTACAAGATGGAAAGAGACTGTCTCAAGGAGATAAATTTTGCTAACAGTTTTTCCACAGTGAAAAGACATATATTATATTTAAACAACCCTCTGATTCAATTGTGTGAGAGCTGCAGTAGAAATCCAATAGAGAAACATTTTCTGGCACTTTTACATCACATCCTCAAAGCAGGAGTTAAACCACAAATGCTAATGTGCAAGTTAAAGAAAAACTTAAACATTTTATTGCTATATTTTTGAATTAGCTCAGAAAGAACTCATGTTTTCTTCTTTCCTTCATTTTAATATAGTCATTTTAGATCTGGGTCCTACAAGTTTTGTACATGTGATTTGCCATACGAGCAAAGCTGAGATTGCATTCGGGTTTGCAGGACCTGTGCCTTACCTTGCAAGTTCTTCAGGCACTTTTCCACCAGTGCTAAAGAGAGAAGTAATTAATGGAACATGGGAGAGATTCAGGTGCCACTTAAGGTAAACTCATTCCCAGGAATTTCTTTTGATGCAGGCTGTGTAGCATGGCACTGCATTGACTAACTAAATCTCTGCATTAATCAAGTCTATCTTTTATTCATGGGTCTGAAGGTTTTCATTTGTTGGAAATGAATTGTGACCTCCTGGTACCTCTCCCTCTACCAGGCCCTGTATTAAATGTGTTGTATATGCCCTGATTTAATCAAGTTGCACAAATCTGACTCAGATGATGATAGAATCTGACCAGATAGCTTTATTATTTGTTTTGGACTGTCGACTAAATCTTTGGCACACCCTGTACTGGATTATAGCATGGATCAAAACAGGTGAAAAAAATGGTGCTGTGAAATGATCTTTCAATATATGGGAGAGCACCTCCATTTGATCTGCAGACATGCTGGTTATAAACACATGGCAAAATCCAACTCTAAGGCAGTATGGGAAGGCTTTCCTGTGTGCCATACACAAAGACATCAGCATCCCATTTATTCTTGTTTCTCCTTCTGATCATTCAAAACAACATGATGCTGCTACCATTTAGCCCCTCTTGTTTCTGGCTGTAAAGCAATGATTTTCATGAAATCAAAATTAATGAACTCACAGAGTACTGATATTTAAAGCAACATTCAATGAAGACATATTAGAGGTATTAATGGCTGCAATCTGGGACTCATTTCCATTCAAATGAAGCAACTAATTAATTGAGAGTAGTCAGCAGACAGAGTCCAGCAAAAAAAAAAAATTGTTATTCTACAGGTGACTAGAGCTGTCCTTGTGACTCTTTAATAAAAGAGGGACCTCAGTCACCATCTCTAGTTTCAGCCTCTGCTGACATTCTCTGTGTCAAGAAAATGCCATATGTGATGTCTCTGGAACATCTGGGATCCCTGGGGCAGGGAGTGAAAGGCAGAAGTGACAGGGGAGAGCTGATTTATGCACTTACTCTCTCCCCTTGCATTAGACATTAACAGATTGTGCCCACTCCCCACCTTGCACCAGAGACAAATACCAACCACTGACCCACCAAAAGAGTGAGCAGAGGAGTTAAGTTAAAGCAGAGCAAGCTCAAGGCTGCTGTGTGCTCTGCACTGAGATTTGTTGCAGCAAGAAGGTGTTAGGTGAGAAGACAGGTGTTACAGCATGGGCAGAGCAGGTTTGAAACACAGAGGTACAGAGAAAGGTCAGGCAGAATTAAGTGGACAAAAGAAGCACAAAGAGACAAGTGGACCACAACTTCTGCCACCAAAAAGGGCTAGAAGGGATCAGTCCTGAGGAGCTACAGTTAAACCAGCTGTTTTTTTCTGTTTGGATTCAGCTGAAGTGGTTTTGCAGAGCCAGCTCAGTACATTGCACAAGGTAAGCATTGCAATTCCAGGACACGGAGGACAGGGGCTGATCCAGTTTGTGCAAGTTCTCCTTAGACACATGGACTCATTGCTTAACAGGACCAACCAGACACACAGGAAGCAGGGTGCAGGTGCTGCACACACACCATCATCACCTATTGCAGAATTTGCTATCTCTGAATAACACAGTTCATATGCAACTCCGGGGCCATGTCCCCTCCCGTGCCCATCCTGCCACACTGGTAAGAAGGTCACCTAACAACAAACAGGACTTAGAGCAGGAAATCTGAAAGCTTCATAAAAGTGATTGTCCTGTGAGCTCAGTTCCTCATGCCTCAGTCTGCCACAGGAGCACGGGAAGAATCTGGAATGACTCTTGTGCATTTCTTCTAAATCCTCATTACATCAATGGCTTTATTACACACCAGGATGAGCCACCTCTGAGACTGCCTCTCTGTTTGTGCCTGTGATTTGTCACTGCTTTCATTCTTAATAACAGGTTCACAGATTGAATCAGGGAATACAGGAAAATATCTCACACCATCTGTTTAGAAGGTATATTTCACACCCTAGGGCTGATTCAAGAGCTAGTAAAGAGGTGACAGCTTTAGTCTAGCTCTCAAGATCTTCCTGTATGGCTTTAATGGTAACTGAAAGCAGCCTTTAGCTCCAAAATTTTACCACAGTCTGAAATGCAGAGGTGATAGTCACATATTAGGGCTCAAATTCTTCCCCACTAATCACACAATGTATCAGTTCATTCCTTGCATAGTCTGTTATTTAAAGGGTATTCCTTATCAGCTGGTGCATTGTCATGGACAGGATGGGAATCCTACACACTCTAATTCAAATCCATGTGTATGTACTGAAAAGGAAATGCATCTGAAAACATTACTTATTATTATTATTATTATCATATTCATCACCATCATCCTGCTTGCTGAGAAACATAAAATAACATATTCTATTACCTAGAAATACCAAACCATCAAACTCAAAGAAATAAGTAAGAACAAGGAACTCATTAAAAAAAAAAAATCCATAAGATAATGGATCAGACCATCACTGTTTTCTGTCCAGAAAAATTGCTTTTCCTCTCTAAGGATTGATTAACATTTTGCAAATTTTGTACAGAGCTGTGTTGGGTCTGTGGACACATTTCCATGACCTGAAAGTGTGTTTTTAAATAAATGAACTGTGGTTATTTTCATGAACAGCCTGCTAAACTGGCATCAGTTGCCAGAATAACAAGAAAATATTTGATTTAGGACAGTGATTGTTCACCTTGGAAACACAGTTGTGCACTAAAGACATCCAGTCATGGCAAAGTCATCTGTCCCAACAAGACAGCTTGTTTGCATATTGCTCCTACTCTAAATGTGCCAAAGGCACTTCTGAACAAGCCAACCAGAGTCCAAGAAGCTCTGTTCTACTGAGAGCCACTGCAATGCTCAGCTCCAAATGAGGGCAGATTTGATTTATTGATGCTCTGTCTGCCAGACAGAAGCTGTACAAGAGATCACCAACACACAAAGCTTTGTAAAATGTTCTTAAAAGCAGGCTTCCAGGAGGGAAGTAAAAATAGAAAATAAAAATACCCTATAATAATAGTTGTTCAATTAAAAATTGGTTCAGGTAACATTTTGCAAGCTACTGAACAGCTGTTCCACAGTGACTCAGAAACCTGCCACTGCAATTTGCCCACTCCTAAAAACCCTCTTCTACACAGGCAAACCTAAGGGAAAGTGCAATTGGTTCAGAGTACCTTCTAGTTTGGTTTGGAATTTGACAATTAAACACCATCACTGTAAGCCTGTTGAAGACAGTGCTGCTTTCATTGCCTCCTCTTTTTCTGAAAGCTGGATCAGGACAACCCCAAAATAAAGTAACACCAATCTGACCGCAGCAGTATCGCCCTGCTGTTCGTTTATTCAAGTTTGCATGGGCTTGCTTGCAAGGCTGTGTTCATCTATCGAGCCTGGAGACTTGGCTTAAGAAGATACATAAATAAATGGCATGTGGCCCCCCAACTTTTGGCTGGAGGAAAACCATCAAGTGCTTTGAAGTTTCTTTTAAAATGTAGAAAGCAGTACCTGATTCAAAGTGTAAATATGCAGATTAGAATTCCTCAGGTATTAAGCTCTTCTGGCTCACAAATTGTTTGTGTTTGAATGCAGTCTAAAGGAAAGGAAAATAAAAAGAGCTGTACCATAACACTTTTTATGACACAATTTTGGAAATCATCCAAAATTCCTAGGTTTCTCACCTCACAAGGAGTCCTTTTAGCATATGTTGGAAGCTGTTGTTTGATATCAGTAGATTTTATGCTAATTTTCTGCAAAGAACAAACTGTGGGGTTGTAATTTTTACAAGAATTTTAATTATCTGTCAAATTATTCTGTGTTTCACCTAGGGCAGGTGTGAGGGTATTTTTTACCTTACTTTTGGTGCTGTTCTCAAATTTTGGTTGCCATCACTTAAGAAATGTTAATGATGCTACTGAACACTCAGACACCGAGCTTGTGTAAATTATTACAGCTCAGTTGATTTCTGCACTTCTACTGATTTATGGTTACTGAGGACCTTAAGATCCTGACATTGCAGTTTATTAATCTTGGCTATAGATTTTATTCCATACATTCAGCTGTTTAGAAGTACTTACAGGATCAAGTGAAAAGGCAGGTTGATGCAGTGGATGTCAGTCAATATGAAAAAAACAACTTCTCGCATTCATTTCACCTTGCATTCATGGCTACATAATTTTGACCACAGTTTTTTGGGGGGTTTTGGGGCAATTTTCTATTTTGTATATGAACACACACAAAAAGGTGAACCTCAGTTTAAACCCTTCAAGTCTGCAACCAAAGAATGAGCAGGGCATTACACATGACTTCAACTAGCAATCTCCAAACTCACTGTTTTTGATTTGCACACCCCTACACTTGGAGCATCAGACCAATCTGTAATTTCAGTATAAAATCATCATACAACAAGCTCACAACTGAGGCAATGTATTAAAAAATAGAGTAGATAAACGCTTTGGGGGAACGCAAATGCCATTACATTTTAACAAAAGTCCAAAACATTCCGTTTCATCCTCATTTTTAGTTTCGTTTTCATATTTCTAGTTTCATCCTGGTTCCTGGTTTGGTCCTGTGTGACTCATCTAAAGACATGGGGTTACCCTCATGCAGGACATCTGAGCCTGTGCCATGTGCTGGGTCATGATTCCAGTCCCCAGGCCAAAGTCCACTGCACTGACCAGAGCGAGCACAGCCCTGTTCCCTGTGTCTGCTGATCTCACATGGAATGAGGGCTCTCCAGGGCAGGGCCACCAAGCCTTTCTAAACGAGTCTGAGCTTTAAGGGCAGGTCTCGGCCACCTGTATGGCACAATTACCTATGAGAAAATTCCTCTTTATTTGCTTTTCAGCAGGAAGTAGAGGAGCAACACAGAACTCTGCTAAGCAAAACAGTGAGTCATCTGAAAAAACAAGCAGGCACATAAAGACTGTTGGCTAATAATTCTGCATGAGACCCAGACTTTCTTGAAATGGTCATCTAAAAACATCATAAGATAAATCAGTATAGACTAAAGAATATTAGCTCTTCTGGGATTGAAAATCAGAGATTTTACCATCAGAGGAAAAATTTAAAACAGTTCCTCTAAAATATTCATAAGAATGAGACAAAATATAAAATGGCAACCATAACTTCCCTTTTACATCAGGATAGACTAAAAACGATAGTAAATTTTCTCTCTTACTCTCATCAAATAATGAAAGAGTTCAACCAGAAAAGAAAATAAGGCATCCAATGTGAGGTGCTGTAAAGTCACTGATTTGAGTCTGGCAGAAGAAGGATTTGAATATAGGAACCTGACAAGTAAGACAAATGTTTTACCTGAGAGATTGAGGAGGAATAGCGTACGAGCACAGCTCCACATTTATTTCTGGAGAAAAGAAAGCAGAGTTTTAATGAAAATATTTGAACAAAAGTTTTGGTCAAGAAATATACATTTTCTAGTCAAAAGAAACACCCATCCAACCCTTAATCCCCACATACTTCTGCTGTTTTCATTATTCTTGAGAAACATCCAACTAACCCTAGTTCTGAAACACCAGAGCACACAAGTGCACCTCTACAGCACTTTTAAAGTAAAGTGGATTACTTTCTGCCAACCTGAAAGCTCAGGTGTCAGTGCTTCTGAGTGAAAACACCTATTGCTGGAGGGCTAAGACTGGACAAAGAAATCAGGGCTTTGAGTCTGCCAGTTTGAAGGCTTTACTTGTGTGTCTGTCACAAGATCTTTCTACCCTATAAAAGGTGGAGGAGGTCATCAAAGACTGTAGGATGATTCAGGTAGGGAGGAACCAGTCACTGCTCCTGCATTGGATATGGACAGTGAGTCTGTAAGGCTTCTGCCTCCCCTATTGCCTTAGCAGAATGTCATTGCATTATTGGCTTGTGCCAGAAAAGGCACTTAAGGTAGAATTCACTTTTATCATCACAATTAGCTTTTCTAAAGAATATTCAAAGTTATAGTTAATGTTTTATTTCCCCAGATGAAAGATGGAGGAATCAATTTTTTGTCTTGCCCTTTTTGTTGATTTCAATTTCTTTATCCCTAATTTAGGAATAATAGCCTGCAGCAGGCTGTGGTAATATAAAATGCATAGGTTCCCCCAGTGCAAGGATATTTAAAAAAAAAAAAGAGCAATAACACCAAGATGAATGTGCTCAGCAAAGAAACAATGACTCTGGGTGAATGTGTTGGTGTTTTTAAGCAGGGTCTGACATAACCTGGTGCTAAAGATACATGCAGTATGTTGTGAGTGGGATTTCATAACACAACTTCAAGATCAATGAAGCCAATTACCCCTTTTTCTGAAGGCATTAGAAATCCTGGAGAAGAAAACATTTTTAATGTAAGCAAATGGGTTATGGAAAGGATCAGACAAAGATCAGATGGATTCCTAAAATACTTTTTTCTAGAGCATTATCAGTATTAGTTCACAATTATACTAAAATAAGCTTAAAAGCTGAACAGTAATAAACTTCACTTTTTAGAATTAGATAATTTCAAGGGGACCTTGGTTAGAAAAGTGTAAAGGGCTTGAAAAACATCTTTCACAACTTTTAGAATCTGGGAACATAATTTTGTGAGAGATGCCTGGTATCTCCCTCTGTGACAAGCCCTGCTGGCTGAGTACTCTGGCACCCACTCTGCATCTTGTAAACACAACGATTGTACCTAACAGATATTTGGACTTTTGTTGCTATCCCTCACCAGGATATACATGAATTTGGAATATGCATTTTAAACCAGCTTCTTTCTCCCCTCCCCCAGGAAAGGCACAAAGCTGCATTTTGCACTCTCTGCCCAGGGAAGCTCCAGGAATCCTTGAGATGTGGACAATCTGTGGACTGTTCTGTTACTGTTGTCAGAGCCATGAACAATTTTTGATCCTTCTCTTCAATCTTCTCACCCTACAGGTGAGATAAAAGACAGGCCTTTTTCCTGTCTCTCCCAAAGCTATGCAACACAAGAGCTGTGATGGCAATTTATTTTACTTTAGCTACCTTTAGTCCTTAATCTGCATAAACGCGACCAAACAGTGGAAATACACATTGTCCTCTGGAGCCCATGACAATCTGCTGGAGCTCTTCTTTTATTTCTATCAGTTTTAGATGAATAACACATTAGTCTGACTTCCATGCCTCCCACTGTCATTCGCACCTTGCCCTCCCAGAGCTCCTGCTATGAGGCGGCATGGCACAAGGAAATTTAGGTATACTCACACATCATGTTATCGCAGCACAATAGCACAAAATTAAAGCAAAAAACCTGTCATTCCAAACTAAACTAATTTAAACAAAAATAGCTGGCAGCATGATGTAAAGATAAAAACAGACTGGAGCATAAGAAAGTTTGAGCTGTATCAGACTTTGGATGCTTAGTGAAAGGTAGCAAGGAGAGAGCAGACACCAATTAATCCCTCCCCAATACACCTCCAACCTATTGCAGTTGTTGAATATATTCTACCAGTAATAATCCATTTAAATGAAATGCTGTTCTACACTTAGAGAGACCAGGAAAATATAGCAATAGTCGTTTGACCCTAATTATTTCAAGGAAACCCCAAGAGTAGACCTCTGTCATATGACACCATGTCAAATATGCACAGGAGGAATCCAGGGAAGGAAGATGGGGAGAGGTGAACTCATTTGGGCACAGCTGACACAACTGGGTAAGATCTGAACCAATCCCATCTGTCAGCTCAGAACAAGGGCACACTGAAGATATGTGTATCTATCCCCAGAATTGTGTATCTGTCTTAAAAACTGCACTGAACCCTTCCATTTCCTTTGCAGACAAACCACTCCATTTTCTCACACTGAGGAAGAAATACCTGCTGTGCAGCCTCTCCCTGTGTATTTCCCCCTGTCTCCCTTCTCATCCATGCTCAGAGCCAGGAGGAGTCTCAGCTAACCTTACAACATGGTCATGCATGAAGCAACCTCTAGTCAAAGGTGGAATTCCATGATGGCAATAACAGGATGTTTTACTCTTCCTTCTAGTCAGGACATTGTAGCCATAATTATTATACATTACCCTTTCCAATACAAATCACTACTTACCCATGTTGCCCAGGGGAAAAGTCTTGGATAGAGACTCTCCAATATATGGGCCTGTACTTATTGCCATTACAAAGTTCACAGTGAGAGGAGGAGGCCAGAGGACCTCTGAGGGTTCTCAGAGCTGGTTGCACAAACGCTAATGAAATCCCATTAATCACAGCCCCAGCAATCACAGACTTGTCAGCACAGGAGGTTGCAGACTACCCACAGCAGGTAGAGAGGTTAGAAAAACATGTCACAAGAAGGTACATGTATGACCTTTCCTGAGTCTGCAGTGTTGGTCAAAATATTTTTGTGCTGTGGCTAAACCGGAGATGGGAGGGAAATGCCATGGGGAGAACATCTGCAAAACTTGAAATGACACAGGCCAGGGAATTTCCATGGTTCCACTCTCCACCTTTCAAAGACTTGAATGGGAAGTATTTCTCCATCCACTTTGCCAGACAGGTAATTATTTGTACTCCTCAGTACCCATATCAACTGCACCTGCAAAGGAATGTTGCTTTTTAAGTATTTTGCATGCAAAGTGTGCCAGAGACAGAACTGTTTCTCACCAGCAGCATTAAAGGCCAGGTAAAAGTCTTATAAGCAGGAACTACAACATCCTGATGGGCAATAGCTTTACTTATGTGTCATGGTCTCTGTCCCAGCTGTGGCAGACACACAGCAATCCTGCACCTGTCCCATATGGCCCAGGAGATCTGGCACCTGATAAGGTTTCAGTGCTCACTCTGGGCTCAGGCTCACTCAGGTACACTGGTGTGCATTTGCCCACAGTCAGCAGATACTCCAGCACAGTCTAAACCAAAAGCACACTCCTGGCCTCTTGTTACTGTTCTGGACACCTCATTATCATGAAGGAATTTAGTATCTCTGGAGCAGATCTGGTAAAGAAGGGAAGCTTTTACTGTTCTCTTGTGCCAGATAAAGTGTCCTGGAACCTGCTCACAGATGCAGACTCCATCAGATAGAAGCTGCACCCCTGTCCCAGGTTTTCCCTGGCAAACACAAGCAGATGTAGATGACTGTTTGAAAGTGTAATTTAATATGAGGTCTCCTTCCTAATGCTCCCATAACAATAGTTGAGGGCCAGTTTAGAAGCCATGGAGCATACAGTTGTGCAGTCACACAAAGGTTATTTTGAGAGCCTGAAAGAGGCTTGATTTGTCTGTATAACAAGTCAAAAGTAGCCATTTTACTGCAAATATGAGTTTCTGGGGTTTTATCTCAATATATGATAAAGTTGGCTTCCTTCCTTTTTCTATCAGAATGGCCTGTGGTTTTCTTCTGTCCCCAGGCAGTCATATTCTGAAAACCTATAGAAAGAGTTATGCACATTTCCTCCTATGTATATTTACAGTGGGAAAAGAGTACAGTGAAATCTAAGATCATGAGGAAAATATATGTTTCTGTAAACCATGTTTCTAAGTTGTTTGGGGGACTTTGTTAGCAAGAGAAAGTGCTCAGTAATGCCTTTTATTTGTTTAAATTTATTGTGATACAACTTCTTTTGGTTAAAAAGGCCAAATACACAGATTTTTTTGTACAAACTTTCAAGTGATCATTCAATAACGTTTTAGAAAAGAAACAAAAGGCTGTATTCAAAGAACATGCACAAACGAATTCAGTATTTCATATGGGATGCAAAGAGAAAGAGAGTAATTTGTAAACTGTGAGATAAAAAAAGATATTCAAGGGAAGAGGGATTGCCTTATATAACAGGCTTTGATTGTAAATAAAATGTCTGGGCAGGATGTTTAACTGTAATAAATTGGCTGTTTGGGTCTTTGCTGACATATCTTTTTAGCTTTATTGACATTAGCTACTTTTGTATGGAACTTTATTGTATGGGAAAGAGTTTCTCGTTTGGAATTTTAAAAACTAACAGTACAAGCATCTTGAAAGCACAGAAGATGCTCTTGGAGATAGACCGAGAAGGAAAGAAGACAAGAGCTGAGTCTCTTGTATGCAAGAAAATCACAGAGAAGACAGGAGCTGGAATGTGGATATATTTAATTGCATTTAGAGCAGGATCAGCGTTTTGCTAGATTTCTTTTACTGGCCATTTGTAATGCAGTAAGAAAAGGGAGGAGGGAGAATGAACCCTCTCTGTATTGAATTATTGTAACCTGAGTCACCAGTGAAACCAAAGGATTAGACCTCAACTTCAGTTAGGAATGACATTCCTTCCATCCAGCCCCAGCATTTACCACTAAATGAGCAACAGCTCTGCCCTCAAATCCGAGGAATATGGAAGCAGTTCATCAGCCAGGGTCTGGAACAAGCCTAAATATTACATAAAAGACTCAAATAACTTTCCAGTCTGTTCCATTCAGCTCTTCAAGCAAATTTAGTATTTTCATATTCTTTTCCTTCCTGGCTATTCCTAGTTAAAATTTCCATCTCCTCGTGTTGAATTCTTCTATTTTCACCTAACAAGGTTCAAGAACCTGCCCAACACTCCGGTTTTTGGGAGCTGTGGCCCTTCCAGTACTTCAGTGACCCTCCCAAGGCCCTGGGGATCTGTGTGTGCCCGGAGGGGAGGCTGCACAGTGCTGTCCTTTCCTCCCCAGGGAGGGCTCACTACACTGGCCAAGGCACTTCTCCCAGCCCATTCCTACCAGTTGAGGAGCTATCCCACAGCACAGGTGATGGAAAAACCAGCCCTTTTCACTCTGAATTTCATACCACAGGGCTTTTAATTGAAAATCTGCCATTGAAAAGATCTGTCAATTTAGGGAAGAGGCTGGTGACACCTTCCTCCAACCAGGCTGACACAAGGTAATCATACATCCCCACTCTCCAGGACGTGTGGTCTCATTTGGACCATGGCAGAGTTCCTCCCTGTCCAGAATTTTATGTGTTTTCTCAGTTTAGAGATGATCATTCTCATGGCAGGACTAAGGAAACAGTGGGAAAATCTCAACACCCCAAAACACAAAAGAGAATACACATCAAACACATTTGGAAAGCGATCAGTGCTACTTCACTGGGTCCTGTGTCACAGTAGCTTCAGTTTCTAAAATGAAATATTAGGGACCCGAACAGATTAGAAAAAACTTACCAGAAAAAAGGATCAAATGACTAGAATCTCTACCTTTTTTTTTCTTTCAAAACCCACACTTCTTCCTTGCAAACAGGATGGGTAGAAATTTATCCCCAAATGTAGTAAGCACATGAAATGCACAGCCTTTAATGTGCAAATTCTATACTGCACAAGGGAATAACTAACGAGCCACTATTTTAATGAATCAAGTTAAAATGGCAAGGTGACATATCTCATTTAGGGGAATGAATTCTTAATGTCACTGTAAGATGAGCCCCTCCTTCCCCTCTGAAGAGAAGACAGTATTGGTTTGGGTTAAAGTCCTGCCTTTTTTGTGTTTGTTGCAGATTTTCCACAGTCCTTGGGAGCTCTCTATGGATTATACACTTCTGAAAAACAATGGCAGCTTTTGATCAGGAAAGTTATTGAATTTTAGACAAACCCAAGAATTGCACAGCAAACAAAGATGAACAGAACAAGCCCTGCCATGGGTGCCCAGTTCCCTGAGGGAGCAGGGTGGGCACAGGCAGCTGCCTGGCACAGCCCAGGGACGTCTCTGCAGCCAGCAAAGCAGCACCAGGCTGCTGCCCTCCAGAGAACAAACCTCCTGCACGGTCTCTCTGCACCTCCCATTTCTGCTACCAAACATTTCCTGCCACCAAACACCTTCACATGTCCCCCTGCCATGAGCTGCTCCTCACAGGACTATTCCCAGCCCACAGGTATTCCCAAATGCAAGTCTTCTCTCCCCAGAATGGTGCTCTATGTCTGATCTTCCTAGCAGTTCAAAGAAAATCTTTAAATCCATGGTAAATAAAAAATCATCACCCTAATCCTTACCATCTCTTTCCACATTTTTGAGTTGCACTGGGAGTGGGTGGTGGGGAACTGGCAGCAGGGCTGTGGGACTGCCTGGCCCTCAGGGAATTTGGTGCTGCCCATGAGAAAAGGCACTGAGGACAGGGTGGAACTCTGCCTGGCAGCCAAGGAAAACCTGTGAGAAGTTTACTTCTGTCTGACCCTGAGCATTACTCAAGACAATGATTTGCCCAGTTAATTAACCCAGAAATCTGAAAGGATCTGCACTAAATTCCTGCACACTGCTGCTCAGGGTCCCGTAAATTCTTGATTCACATTGGCAGGTCTGATCCAAATCCCAGTAAAGTCAATATGAATCCTTCTATCAACTTCCCTGCACTTTCTGAGTAATTTCAAAGCTCCACTGACCACACAACTTTTCTCAAAGCAGTATTTAAAGAAAAAGCATATTTGTACCATTATGCTTTCAATCTCCCACCACCAGTGACTATGTAAGATTACCAAAAAAACCTATATCATGCAGTTCACTGAGCTGCTATCAGACAATCATTTACCTGCAGACAATATTGCAAGAAACAAGAACTGATTCTGTAAATTTTAGTATTTCTGTTTCAGTCCTGGCTGGTTAGCCCAACTCTGAGCAGCCAGTAATGAACAGGAGACCCAGTGCCCAGCAGACATATGTGACTGTCACTGACTGGAGGAAAACAATCCTCAGGATTGTGTAAACAGTGCCAAACATGGCAAGGTGCTATGGACAAGTATTTAAGTAATCTCTGCTGCTGGGATGTGAAAGAGGCTGAAATCATCTGTCTACAAAAAGGGAGCAGGGAAGAGGAAGGCTTTGATTTACTGAGTGGGAAGGACTCTGCAGCAGACAGCTGATAACCCCTTTATGCAAAGCCCACAAGCTACAAAGATTGAAGAAAGGATGAAGGGCTGTCCTGGAAATAGGAAAATAATTTATTCATAACCAATTGTCCATTACTGTTCACAAAGGAATTGTCAGAGTCCTAGAGTCCTAAATGTATTCATTATTTCAAATTGCTCCATTTATTTCTTCAGCAAATAAGCTATGTATTCTGAAGGTACCGAAGTTATGAAATGTACAACTGACTATTCCATTCACAGTCTGCATTGTCTTGGATACTGAATTATTTGCATAGTTTAATTACATAACACAGGGCATGAAAATTGAGCCTTTAATCACCATGAGTAATGCTTACTCAAGGAAGAAGTCCTATTGAAGTCCAAAGACTAAAGACTTTTCAACATTAGAAAATGAGTCAGAATCTGGCCTTATTCATAGTTTGTGCTCTGAGGTTGTTTTACTCCTTGCTTTTCAAATATGTACCTATCATACACAGTATTGCCAGGGAGCAGCAACAGACACCTTTTGACTTGCTTAGTCAGGCAGCATAGGACCAATCCAAAACTGAAATGCTGAGAAAGGTATGAAGTTCAACAACTCGGCTCGAGGAAGGAGAAGAGGGAAATACCTGGTTCTCCAGAGCCTCTATGGTCATGAAATACAAACACTCCTGTTTAA